>NW_021011502.1:1491745-1688239 GCF_003987935.1 Bombyx mandarina
ACGCAGGATCCTCAAATGCTGTATACAACATTGTATCAGGTGACGAATCCTGGATATACGCGTACGAACCCGAAACAAAAAACCAGTCACGAGTTTGGGTGTTCGAAAATGAGTTAAAGCCAACAAAAATTGTTCGTTCACGGAGTGTTGCAAAAAAAATTGTGGCCACGTTTGTCTCCAAAACCGGCCATGTTACGACTATTCCTCTTGAGGGACAAAGAACGGTTAATGCAGAATGGTATGCTAGCATTTGTTTGCCACAGGCCGTTTCTGAACTCCGTAAAGAGAACTGCAACCGCCGCATCATCCTCCATCACGACAATGCGAGTTCTCACACCGCGCACAGAACAAAAGAGTTTTTAGAGCAAGAAAACATAGAATTATTAGACCATCCGCCGTACAGCCCCGACCTAAGCCCTAATGATTTCTATACTTTCCCTAAAATAAAAAATGAATTGTGTGGACAGAGATTTTCATCACCTGAAGAAGCTGTGGACGCCTACAAAACGGCCATTTTGGAGACCCAACTTCCGAATGGAAGGGTTGCTTCAATGATTGGTTCCATCGTATGGAAAAATGTGTCAAATTTCGCAGAGAATACTTCGAAAAGCAATAAATACATTTTTAAATAATAATGTTGTGGCACTTCGTTAATTCCCGAAATTTTCAGTGCCACCCTCGTACTATTTTAATTTGTAGGTACTTATTAACTCCATGATTGTCATTAAGTTAATTGACAGCTAGTTCCCTCGACGTCACTGTCAATGTCTCGAATAAATTGACGTTTTAATCGTGCCTGTAATGCAAACGATATTAGCTTATACTGACTCGGTGATGCAGTAGTTATCGGCCCTGACTGTTGAGCCGAGGGTCGTGGGTTCGATTCCCACATCGGGCAAACGACCTAGCTCGCTTTGTCCTTTCCCTCTCTGCACGATCGAGAGGTTTGAGAGACGCTGTCTATTGTCTCACTCTCACTCTTCCTAAATTGTATCTTTTGTCTCTAACCGTAACGAATCTGTCGCGAGTTAAATTTTATTCTCAACGCGCCTAAAGAAGTTTCACTTCAAAAAGCTCCTAAATGTTTTGGTCTTTATCTATTCAAATATAGCCTATATAATTAAGTGCATTATGGTCTACATTGCATTGTGTAGGTGAGCGGTGCCAAGTGGCAGTACGCAGCGAGAGCGGCCGTCATGACCATGATGGGTTCTTTCGGTGGTGGATGCTTCGGTCTACTGTGAGTTATTTGTCTTCATAAAAACATTTTATCAGTAACAGACTACCAAAGATTTAGTCTCTTGAAAAATTGTGGTTAAAATAAAATCAGTTCTTGACAACGCGACGTTGATATCTTAAGCTTCAAAGTATGTACTTTGAAGCTGAATAATTTAAATTCTCAATTAAAATTTTCGGCGTTTACCAAAAAAAAAAACAATAATTCTGGATAACGCCACTTGAATTCTTACGGTGGGATATGTAAATTACCATTCCGTATTTCGGTTTTTATATTCGCGGCATATTTGCGAAACAAATACCATGCAAATAAAGAGCTTTTACTGTATTAATTAATTATTATCGAAGACGAAACCTTACGCTGTACTGACCTGATGCTGCTAATCTCGTGCAGGTTCACGCTTATCAAGAACAAAGGAAAAGCTGAGGTTATGGAGCTGATTAACAGCATCCTCGGTTCTCTGGTGTCTATAACAGGTATGCATTCAAGGAACGTAGTTTTTAATACGCTTTTGTTAGCTTCAGACGTACTGTAGGCGCGCGAGTTCATGTCCATCCTGAGGAATGCGGTAGTGCTGTGACCTAATTAATTATGGTAATGTCGATAATAACTACCGATTTAGTCAAAAGCTGTCCATTTGGTTTAATGTAACTTAAGGTAGTTTTGCAATTTATGAAATAAAATAAATGTGATAAGTAATTACATACTTGTTTATTTCTAATAGAGAAAAATATTTTTTAAATTCCAGTTCAATCACTATCGAGTGAAAAGACATCCGACAGATCAAAGTCGGAATCAGTATGTACCTTTTTTCAGTAGGTTTTTTCTATCTGAACTTGTTGGAAGCGTAGTAGTCATGGTTAAATAGCACAATAGCGCCAGCGTAAATTTTCGATATCGATAAGCGCGCGTCACAACCGTCACGGACAACACTCGACGTCAGACAAATACGGGGAGGCGGGCGGAGGCGGGGCGAGCTGTCCCCGCGCGTCCCCGCGCGTCGCCTCTGGCCCCGATGGACATGAACTCGCGCGCGTACAGTATGTATGCTAGTATGTAACGGAATCTTTGAACATGATTTTGACCCCCTTCAAAACGTCGGATTAACTCGAAATTTGGTATACTTATTAAGGACCGATGACAATTCAACAGTTAAAAAAGTTGAAATTCAACTAAACAATGAAAAATAAATAATAGTTTGAAAAAACTAACAAAATACGCTTTTATAGAAAATCCCACTAAAAAATAGAAAATAAATCTTAATAAATTTGAATAAAAAATTAGGGTGCTTTTCAGGATATTATCAAAATAACCCTTCTACTCATATAGAATATTTATAACTACTGTTACGGTAGGCAGCGTAACTGCTCTGCCCCTGGCATTGCTGAAGTCCATGGGCGACGGTAACCACGCACCACCACGGTAGACAAAAGCCTCCAATCGAGGCCTTTAAAAGAGTCCTTAACTTAGCCACTTGGCACTATTGATAATCACGAGCAATAGCGACCAATAACCGTGAGCTGCTCCGTATTGTCAACTACCGTCACACGCGCGTCTAGTTAAACTGGTTATCTGTCGATAGCTGGTTGTTTCCTGTACCGCGCTTGGGAGTCTCTGCTGATAGGATTCATTGGTGCCGGCGTGGCTTCGGCGAGCTCTATGCTATTCGACAGACTCCGGGTCGACGACCCCGTGGGAGCTTCGGCTGTCCACGGCGCTTGCGGAATCTGGGGTGAGGGACTGGTCACTGGTTTCACTGAATTAGATGGAGGGAGGGAGGTAGATGGAGGTTTTACTGGTGGTAGGACCTCTTATGAGTCCCCACGGGTAGGTACCACCGCCCGGCCTATTTCTGCCGTGAAGCAGTAATGCGTTTGAGTTTGAAGGGTGGGGCAGCCGTTGTAACTATACTGAGATCTTAGAACTTATATCTCAAGGTGTGTGGCGCTTTTACGTTATAGATGTCTATGGGCTCCAGGAACCACTTAACACCAGGTGGGCTGTGAGCTCGTCCACACATCTAAGCAAAAAAAAAGGGACTGTACTTGGAAACACTAAATCGCAAGGGATTTAATGAAAAAGGGGAGGAAATGTCTATGGTTTGTAAACGCTTACACGGGTCGCCACGTCCTATTGTGGTAGATCAGTCAGTGTATCCATTCAAGACCTTGACTAAAGATGACATTACGTGACGCTTTTCACCAGACGGCAGGCAACCCTAGCTGTCGGCAATAAGGAAGTACAATAAGGGTCCTTTTGGCGGGAAGGCGAGGAGCGAAATTGTTTGAATTGTTTTCTTTGTTATGTTGGCACCGTTGCGATGAGATGTTGGATGCAAGGCTTATCCGAATAAAGGTGAACTGTATTTATAACTGGTTTAATAAATCCGAATAATAAACCAGCTTTAAATACAGTCCACTTTTATTGAATAAGACTTGCACCCAACATCTCATCGCAACGGCGCCAACAATTCAATTAGTGTTTTTTTTTTCAGTTTTAAGCGTGTAATAGCATTGGTTTATTAACTGTTCCGCATCTGTGAGTGTACAAACGCGGGAAAATTAAACAGTGATGGCTCTTTTGGGGTTTTTCCATTTTCCAAAAGGCAACGGAAAAGTCTTACATTTACTAAACCAGCATTTTACCACAACTTAAATTCCTCCCTTCTCATCTCGTTTTTTTTATTAAAGGCTCAAATCAATTAGGGGGCGTCCATAAATTACGTGAGATGTTTAAGGGGGGGAGGAGGTCGAGTCAAATCTCATCTAATCTTACGTTGGAGAGAGGGGGGGTCTCGGCAAATATCACGCAATTTTTTTCTCGAATTTCTCGGACACTCACGGATTGTCACAAGACGAGCTAATGAGTTACTTTGTGCAAGTGCCAATGGCTTAGAGTGGCTAGATCTGAACGAAGTAGAAGGATCAGATGATTTTACTGAAAATCATATGGACATGTTGGTTCCAATAGTCTCTCTTGAGACCGTGCATGATTTTCCATGGACTGAATTAGAGTAGATATTCTTTTTTTAATCACAGTAGTTACGATTTAAGTATTCTATTGTTAAATTTTTATTACACTTATAATTAAACTCTCAGCAACATTGATTACTAGTCATAACTAGTCGTAAATAAAAGCACGAAGCAAATTTGTTTTTTTCTTTTTACAATAACAATCCAACGCGTTTACGTAAGAAACTTACATTTTGAAAAATCTCACGTGAGATTGGGAAATGGGGAGGGGGTTGAATAAAATCTCACGACATCTCACCAGGGGGGAGAGAGGGGCAGAAAATTTAAAAAAACACCTCACGTAATTTATGGACGCCCCCTTACTTTCCCCTTATAACACTTTATTTCATTGTTCACAAAACAGAATATGTATGTTTTTATAGTTTTTATTTATTTTATAAACTAGACACTCTCAACAAATGGTGTCGCAAGAAGCCCAAATTAAACCAAGAAAATATACAATAAGCTTCGATTTTCCAGGAGTCATAGCAGTTGGTCTATTTGCCGACAACCCTATACCGATGGAGACGACAAACGGGAGATCCGGCTTGTTCAAAGGTAATATCGCTTCCATATTGTGTAATCGAATTAGCCGTAGATACCAAGTGGTAGAAGAAAGTCCGTAGACAGCAGCACATTGTCATCAATTTGACGGTAGAAGAATATACAAACGTATGAATTGTTTTTTTTTATTTTACCCCCCTGGTGTTAAGTGGTTACTGAAGCCCATAGACATCTACAACGTAAATGCCGCCATCCACCTTGAGATATGAGTTCTAAGGTCTCAGTTTTTACAGTACAGTAGTACAGTAACAATAAGTTGATGACTAAGTTGGGCACAAAATCAGAACTTGTCCCTGATCACTGATCTAGTGCAGGGTTGGCCACTCCTCAGTTACGGCTCTTCCGCGAAATGTTTAGTTCGAATTATTACTTATTATCTTAGCTCGTAAGATACGAGTAAGCATTTGCAAAACACAAGGCCATAACAGTATATGTTAAAAGTGGATCTTTGAATAAATTACTATTGTGTTATCTATATTTGTCTCTTTTCATAGACAAGGCTACCGATCACTAGGTCTAGTTCAGTATTACGCCAGACAGACTAAATTGAAAATGATGAAGTAAAGACCAGGACATATTTTTTTGGGGCTGGGGTCGAGCCTCCATCGTGGTCCTCACGCAGCCCCTCCGTGTATACTGCCATGATGGTAAAGCCACTTATTAAATGACTCCCCTGTACTCCCGCCCAAGACAGAACCCGGGAGAAGTAGTAGTTATCGCGGTCAAAGACGCTCTACTAATGGAAGAGTCTACATCAGCCCACTGTATGCGACGCATGGACAACACGCGTACCAAGCAATCATTGTTTTAATAAACATAACTGCCCCAGGTGGCGGCTGGTACCTCCTGGGAGTGCAGAGCCTCACCGCCGTGTGCCTGGCCGCGTGGGGCGTGCTGGTCACCATGCTGTTACTGTGGCTCATAGACAGGGTCATGCCTATACGAATGGACCCTTACAATGAGTTGCTTGGGGCCGACCTTACTGAGCACAGGATCAGGCATGGACAGGTAATATATTTCCTTGTCATCATCACGTTTTCTTGCAAAACTTAGCTAGCGACCCGCTTAAAGCTCGAAGGTCATACGGCCATCGTGGAAATAATTACTATGTCACACTCTAAGCCGGGAGGCAATCTTCAGCAGACGGCAACAAACTAATGATAAAATATAAGGTTTCTTATTGTTGCTAAGAACAAGCTCACGAACGAGCTCACGGCCCACCTGGTGTTAAGTGGTCACCGGAGCCCGTAAAAGCCCTACCACCAGTGATTACGCAAAACATATATACCTACTTAATTTATGCTACTTTGATTTTTATTACACGATGTTATTCCTTCACCGTGGAAATACAACATTAGTTATCGCATTAAAAAAATCTGTAGCCGCCTGCGGGATTCGAACATCGGCAAAGTCGCACAATACGAACGTACTGGACGTCTTATCGCTTAGGCCGCGACGACTTCAGTGATATCCTGAAGAGTCTCCTAACGAGTATCACTATCACTACATAGTATAAGACAAAGTCGCTTTCTCTGTCCCTATATGTATGCTTAAATCTTTAAAACTACGCACCGAATTTTGATGCGGTTTTTTTTAATAGATAGAGTGATTGAAGAGGAAGGTGTATATTTATGATAACATCCATTAAATAGTGGAGATATCAATAGTAAATTACAGTTTCCGAAACGAAGCGAGGCCGGGTCGCTAGTAGTACTATAAATTCAAGCTACGCAAAATTTCACCTTCATCACCCGGGACTCAAGTTCTGTAACTCCACGAGCGCTGTGCTATAACTATCCCGATCCGTTAACGGTGCTTTTCTAGCACCGGTTACTTCAAGCACCGGTCCTCGCCGAACCCGTCGCTTGCGACGAAGGGCTCCACGAGCAAATTAACCCACAGACACAGCCCACTGAGTTTCTCGTCGGATCTTCTCAGTGGGTCGCGTTTCCGATCCGGTGGTAGATTTTGTGAAGCACTGCTCTTGCTAGGGTCAATGTTAGCAACACTCCGGTTTGAGCCCCGAGAGCTCATCTACACGTTAGGGTAACGCTGATATAGGCTCTCAAGGCTATTAAGGTAGGAAAAAGAAGCCATAACTACTAGTCCATGATCAGGTGGGAGTGTCTCGCGCTGTGTCAGCCCTGAGGCCGTTCCGCCGCTCAAGCAGCATGGAGGAAATCGGGACTATCGGCATCAACACCGGACACGGTCTGGTCGTCGAAAAAATCCTCAAGGTATACGCGCGTTACCAACTTATTTACTTTTACTTTTATTGTATAGAAGGATCGAGAACTACTTTTTGTCTACTCTGAGAACATTTGACATTTGAAAGAAAAATCCTCAATCGATCTATAGCAGATCTAAAAGTCATTTGATTGCGATCCGGGAACCACTTGGCACCGGTGTGCTGCGTCCGTTGGCCTGCGAATATCACTTTCAAACGTGTTATTGGATTAGGAAAACATTTGCCAGATTACGTGGATAGATGATGGATAGAGGATACGTGATCAGTATCTTAATCGAATCTGCCTAGGATTTCTCAAGACTTACCCTTTGTCGTTGACAAAACAAAAATAATCTATTTATTATAAAGAATAATCTATTTAAATAATTCACAAAAGCGTCTTTTATTTATTTATTTTTATTGCTTAGATGGGTGGACGACCTAACAGCCCACCTGATGTTAAGTGGTTACTGGAGCCCATAGACATCTACAACGTAAATGCGTCAGCCACCTTGAGATATAAATTCTAAGGTCTCAAGTATAGTTACGTCTCTAGTAAGGGCGCTATCAAAATGGCATAGGTACAAAAACAGGTTAATTGGAGAACCGAAGTTTCCCTAATATGACTTCCCAGCATGGGCAAATTCGCCTCTGATCATTCATAAGGCTATTTCCAGTTTATTTCATTCGACATTTTTTTGCTTAAATGGGTGGACCAGCTCGCGACCACCTAGTGTTAAGTGGTTACCGTGGCCCATAGACATCTACAACGTAAACCCACCACCCACCTTGAGATATCTATGGTCTCAGTTTAGTTACAACGGCTATCCGACCCTTCAAACCGAAACGCATTACTGCTACACGGCAGAAATAAGCCCATAATACCCATATAAGCAATAATAAAAAAGATCTCATTAAATGTCACACAAAGCATTGAAACGCGTTCGCTCACAGGCGAACAAACGTAACGAGCTGGATGGGAAGCCGCAAACCTACACGAACGAAGCGTTCGTCGCCACAGACAGCGCCTCAACGTCGTACAAAAACAACGGACTCCTGAACAAGCGTCCCAATGGCAACGGAGACCAACTCCACCGGACTCTAGACTCTATGATCGATGAGATTAATGGCGGGAAACGCGAAACGTCAAAAGGCGCGCGAAAAAATAATGGCGCCCCGGTGATACCAGACGAGATAAAAGGGAAAAAATTTAGGGAGTTAACCGTGACCGAACTGGACGAGTTGGGCGAGATTAATGCCGCCCAGGATAGGTTTCGGCGGAGATTTAACGAGGAGGATTACAAGAGTGACGTCATGAGGAGTGCAACGATAACTCCTAATGTACGGTGGATTGATTGAAATTTCTATTTAAGTATACTAGTGGTCCCCCAGTAATCGAAATTCGACTATAATTAATTGAAATTATAAGTTTTTGCACTATTATGATTCTATTGTCAAATACTTTTATAATCACAGATTTAGACAAATATTAATAAAGATAAGACATATTAATAAATTTGAACATTATTATGGTTCTATTATCAAAGACTATTATACATCTATAATGACAGAATTCGCGAAGACTACAATATAGACATTCCCAATTTGACCACAGACTTTAAGCAATAACAAAAGTTTGACGACAAACAAAGAGTATATATGCGTTGTGTCAAATACATGGTAGTGTGTGTAATATATTTTTTATGCCTAATTAAAAAAATATAAACATTCTGCACCCCTTCTCTGTATTCTCTATAAGTGTGGAAAATGTCATACTCCTCCGTCCGCACGATTATCGTAAAAAGGGGTACAAAGTTTTTGCTTCACGTATTAATATATAGATATTGTTGGCGAGGAAGAGGAGGCAAGCAGTGGTGTACAGACGAAATGAATATTTTATTTTTCCTTCCAAAGTATATTTGAAATAACGGCCGCGCGGCCGTGACAATATACAGGTACACAGGTGTTGTTCGTAAGGTTGCTGCGAGAGAAGTGTCGGTGCGGGTGCAGTAGTGCTCGTTGACCGATTTCTTTTTTTGGTAGTTTTTGTGCGTATAGACAGATATTTAAACTCCATTCCTCATTAGTGTGCTTAGTGCGTGTTTTCGTTATCGAGATCGTAAAAGTTGTTTGCCTACGTTTGCCGCTAGGGGCGCTGTTCCAACTCAACAAATCTGAGTTGTACAAATCTGAGTTCACTTTTACGCTAGCGAGAACGTTAAACAACTCTCACTAAGCACACAGAATATTTGTAACTTTATCGCAAGGCTTCACGTGTAGAGCGTCTTATGAGCCCTCACGGTTAGGACCTACTACCATCCTCCCCACTTCTGCCGCGGAGAAATCAAGATGCAGAGGATCATTAAAAACTGAGACCTCATGCCTCAAGGTCACAATACGCACCACTACCACCAGACGGTTCGGTCGTGGGCTCGTTCAGCCTACACAATAAATGGAATGTTCTCGCAGAAATTTGGCGGGTTTTTTTTCATAGTACAGTAAGTAGGTAGGTAGTAGGGTGTGTCGTACCCAGCTCGCTTTCAAACACAGTGTGCATAGCAGCAGTTATTGGCAACCCAACAAATTGGTATAAAACCTATATATAAAACCTTTTTTATTGTTGTGGTTGTGGTTTTGACGTTAATTTTGAATTTTAAAATGTCTTAAGATTTGTCATTCTCTTTTTTTTCGTGCTATTTATTGTACGCGAATTATAAAATTTCCAAAATAAAAAAAATTATACGTGCAATCCTCGCGAGTTTATTTATAAAGTTCCTTGCTCGTCCTAATCCTACAGTCCACAATAGCAGCAAGTTCTTAATTTGTAGCAAATCTATATATTAATACGTGAAGCAAAAACTTTGTATCCGTTTTTACGAAAATTGCGCGGACGGAGGAGTATGAAACTTTCCACACTTATAGAGAATATAGAGAAGAAGTTCACAATGCTAATATTTTTTTTAAATAATGCATAAAAGATACATTAAATCAATAAAGAAAACAATACACACACTACATACCATGTATTCGACGCACACACGCATGCATACTATTTATTGTCAAAATTTTGTTTCTGACGTCTGTTGTCAAATTGAGAATAGATTAAATATTGTTTGTCTTTATTAATATTTTTTTATAGTGTAGACTTGGCGAAATTTGTGATTGTAGTATGTGTACAAACTTAAAATTCCAATTAATTATAGTCGAATTTCGACTACTGTGGGACCTTTAGTTTTATATAATTAAATGAATAACCAACCAAATAAAATGTACTTAGAATTATTTCTATGGCATACAAACTAATTCCAAAAAATATACATATTTGCGTTTCATTTCACGCAAACCTTATTTCGCTTTGGTTTCAAACATATGACGTAATTCAATATCACAATTACTTTAAAAAATATATTATATAGGCAGTCATAGCAGATAGAAGTGAAAACTTTTAACTTAGAATTTTAGTATTAAAGGACAATGCCCAAAAGTGGGCCAACTTTATGTCAAAACTATTTGTACTTGAAAAACTATGCCTTATTTACTATGCTTTATTTATTTATTTAAGGATTACCGGCAGGGTTTACAGTAAGACATAAAATAACATTGACATATATAGAGCAATTGATAACTGCAACTCTAATCAGAGGCAATCACAGCATGCATTACATTAATATATCAATAGAGATTTAACAATACTATTAATAATAATAAAAAATTAAAAACAAAAGAAAGACATTAAGGACAGTAATACCCGAGTACTCAGACCAAGGCTGAGGCTGAGGTTCAACAACAACTTTTTATAATTTTGTTCCTGAATATTGGAAGGGAATCGCCAAATATGTCAAGGTTTTCAGCTTTTCTGACTAGATTATTATAAAGGTTAGTTAGACGAGGAGTAAGTGAGTGCTTGCCTAGATTGGTTCTGCAAAAGCGGGTGCTGAAAAGAGCAACGGGGCGACGAGGTATTATGAGGAATAAATAATAAAGGAATAAATAATAATAATAAAATGTACGTAAGGGCTTATTTCTAGCAACATTAACCACAATTAACTTATTTAATACTGCAAATAATGATGAGAGCGATTATTGATTTCGAAGAAAACAAATAACAACTTAATTTTAGCTGCAGAAAAAAACGGATTTCTCTTAAACCTGGGTGAGAATATAAAAATCGTTTTCTGAATATGAAACGATATTTCTTTGTCTATCAAATTAAGTTAAAACCATCATGACAGGACAACTTTTTTAGGGGCCCAAACGCCCTTAGAAAATGGGCATTGTCCTTTGAAATTTCATAGTGTTTAAATTAAAATTATCAACATCTAGTTTTTCACATCTATTGACACATCAAAAAACAATTATATACAAATGTTTTGAACATGTACATACATATCGACGCTTGAAAGGCAATGTGTGAACTTTACAGTTGACTAATTTAAAGTTGAAATACATGTAAAACAAGATTTATTTAAACGAATCTAGCTGTAGTAGAATCTAGCTAGTAGCTGTAGGATTGAAATGATTTTAATAGACCTAGAAATATATATTTTTTACGCATCGATAATGATTATTGCCTATCGTTTATGTACAAAGCAGTTATTGTCGCTTAGTCACTTTTTCCTTTCAAGCGTCGATATATGTTTGAGAAGCTAGCGGATTTTTGACCAGTCTTGATTGGTCCCTGGTCTCCGCTGCTTCTACACGACAACATGCGGCACAACAGACGCCGTGAAGCAGTAATTCGTTTCGGTTTGAAGGGCGGGACAACCGTTGTAACTATACTGAGACCTTAGAACTTATATGTGAAGGTGGGCGGCGCATTTACGTTGTATGTTGTCTATGGGCTCCAGTAACCACTTAACACCAGGTGGGCTGTGAGCTCGTCCACCCAACTAAGCAATAAAAAATTATTAAAAATAGCTGCACAGATAATGAAAGGCATTAAGGAATATAAATTTAGTACATTTACTGGTGGTAGGACCTTATGTGGGTCCGCACGGGTAGGTACCACCATCCTGCCTATTGCTGCCGTGAAGCAGTAATGCGTTTCGGTTTGACGGATGGGGCAGCCGTTGCGCCACCCAGCTTGAGATGTAAGTTCTAAGTTCTGTTTAGTTACAAGGACTACCCAACCCTTCAAACCGAAACGCATTACTGCTTCACGGCAGAAATAGGCCGGGTTGTGGTTCCTACCCGTGCGGACTCACAAGAGGTCATATAACCAGTAAAAAATTTAATTATTAAAAAAATTTAATTAACTAAAATCGACCTTATGCGAACGTGATAGGACTCACGTATTCTATCACACGACTGAATTGCTGTACCAGTGGCAGATCTCGGTGGGTAGACTCCTGAAGGTGTCGACGGCTCGTCCCAGGTCCTCGGCGGGCACGGCCAGCGTGTACAGCTTGTATTCCTTCTGCACGCGGCTGGAGGAGGCGTCGCCCGCCGCGCCCCCGACATCCGACGTTCTGGCCGGCAGCACGATCTCCAGCGCCTGCAGGTGCTCGAACGCCTTGAGGATGACGGGGCGCGGCACGCTCTGCGACGAGGAGTGTTCATTCGCGAATTTCGTGTACCTGCGAATATTTTTTTTATGGCAACATTTTTTTTCCGTACACTATGGACGACTATTTGGCGGAAACGCGTTAAGATATATGAATCTTTTTGCTTCGTTAATTTAGTGTTTCTTAATCGTTGCGTTGTAGTAATTGAGAGTGGACTATATTTACATATCTATTTTGATATCTTTATTAGAGCATAAGGGACAAACTAAAGATTATATGAATGTATGAAATAAGAAATCGACGTGTCGCCCTTGGCGGCTGGAATTGGAAAGGGTAACACGTCATAGCGGACGTCGCTCGTTGACACCTTTGACGTTCCGAATTCAAACATTAATGGCCGTTTTCCAATTACAGCACAAGAGCGCATTATGCGGCATAATGCTTAACTAAGCTTCAGCATAATTCGGCATTGTGCGTCACTGAGTCGCATTATGCTCTGTAATTGGAACGCTACCATTAAGTAATGGTTAATTACAGAACATAATGAGAACTCAGTGACGCACAATGCCGAATTATGCTGAAGCTTAGTTGAGCATTATGCCGCATANTCTGTAATTGGAAAACTACCATTAAGTAATGGTTAATTGGAAAACTACCATTAAGTAATGGTTAATTACAGAGCATAATGCGACTCAGTGACGCACAATGCCGAATTATGCCGAAGCTTAGTTGAGCATTATGCCGCATAATGCGCTCTTGTGCTGTAATTGGAAAACGGCCAATATAAACTTCCTAATTGAGAAAATCTTTTTTTTTTATCAAAACCCACCTATTTATGAATCGTTCTGTATTGTTAATTTAGTGTTCCTTCTTAAAAGCTTCCCGATTGAGAATACATATATTTTTGATAATAAGCCTCTGTTTTTTCTCACTTAATTGATTGATTTCTCAACCCAAGGTGGGTTAAGAAAAAGCGTTTTACTTTGAAGTGTTTACGGGCAGTATTTATATCTATACTAATATATAAATCTACAGTGGTCTTTACGGATGTTCCGTTATAACTACTGTACCGGGCATCCGATTGACTTGAAACTTGGTATCCATGTAGAAAATACATGTACTTAATGGATAGGCTAATATTTATATGAGTGTTGGACTCCCTACACCAGTTGCGGGGGCGTTAATGAAGAGAATCTTTGTGGGGGTGAGAAATAATAACGTTAATTTTAAATGCCCAGCGAAGCGGACGAGTACAGCTAGTAACATATGAATATGAAAATCTAACCTGTGTAGGATCATTTCAAAATTCATTGGTTGCCCGTCGAATATCTCCATCCCGTGCTTCATGGCTATCACCAGAGACAACTCTAGTATAGACAGCGACTGCAACACTTTGACTCTGTGCTCCGGAGCCACTGCGTTGTCTATGGCCGTTGTTAGATCTGTGACGTTTATATTCGGTTTCGTCGGAGACAGTTTACTGATTATTTCAAACTGAAAATTCAATTTACACAATTAATGTCACTGACTGATGGTAGGAGCTCTTGTGAGACCGCGCGGGTAGGTACCACCACCCTGACTATTTCTGCCGTGAAGCAGTAATGCCTTTCTGTTTGAAGGGCGGGGCAGCCGTTGTAACTATACTGAGACCTTACAACTTATATCTCAAGGTGTGTGGCGCAGTGACGTTGTAGATGTCTATGGGATCCGGTAACCACTTAACACCAGGTAGAGTGTGAGCTCGTCCATCAATCTATGCAATAAAAAAAATTAAAAAAGCATTATTTTTGGTTTCGTTCTATTAGCAGTGTCAATAGCTTAGTACCTATGAAAACATCACATTCCACCCTACCACCTGTATTTACATAAATATTCCAAATATTGTGAATACATGTGTAAACAATCCTGGCCTATCTTGTAGTAAGTGGTTACCGAAGCACACAGGCATCACAACGTGTACGCCATCACCCACCTTGATGCATTAAGTTACTATTCAATCTTCCCACGCTGCAAAGCAGAATGCATGACCACTTTGAAGGGTGGAAGAAGGTAAATATGTACTGTCATAATTCAAGTACACTGCAGGACTAGCCATCAGATACACAAACCATTTCACTAACAAGATCACAATTCTCCAATTAATCAAGGATACCAGTATACAGCAAACAATTTTACTTGAGCTTGTATCGACAAGACATCCCAGATTGAGGCCACGGACCAACTTGTCTTTGTGTTGTTAGAATAATTCTTTGAACTTCCAACAATTAAGTACGGGAAAAAATCTATACTAATATTATAAAGAGGAAAGATTTGTTTGTTTGTTTGTATTGCATAGGCTCCGAAACTACTGAACCGATTTGAAAAATTATTTCACTGTTTGGAATCTACACTATTGCCGAGTGATATAGGCTGTTATCTTTTTTAAAAAAAATTAGGGCTCCTTACTAAAACTCCAATAACCAACCCAAACTGTAACCCAAGGTGTAAAAAAATTACCTAAAATATTCTTTACATCGCGTGCCCTGCGAAAACTATTGATGATAGAATAAAAAAACGTACTACGACATTGTAGAACACATTATTATTTACAAAAAGTGTCGCGACAGCATGTGTCCTAACTATTATAGTTATGCCGCAATAAGTGTTCTTTTATTTAAAAAAATTAAAACGTCAAATATCGTTGAAATTTTTGTTAAAGACTCGAGCGAAGCCGGAGCGGGCCGCTTATATATTGTTCTTGATTGTGAATTTTTTCAGACTGTATTTCCTTTGTGATTTCTTTCTTAGGTGGTTTGTGAAGTCTGCCGTTAAATTATAAAATACTATTCTTACTAATTCTTTACTAATAATTTTTACTTTAATACTAATTCTTTTTGGTTTAATATGAAGTAATATTGTACATAATATTGCGCGTCTTGTAGCTGTTGAGTCCCGTTCAGAAGTGAAGGTGGTCGTGTGTATTGTCCGCGTCGCGGAGCTCGCGGTTCCGTCGGTTTGCCGCCCCCCCCCCCGCGCCGCGCTGCCTGCGTCTCTCCTGACTTTACGAAAGAGGAGTTGATGCGTAAACATATATTATTATAATAAACTTGAAACTTACCAAGACGTTCCTAAAAGTTTGCTCATCAACGGTATAGTAACATAGCTTCTCTAAAGCGTCAATGACTTTTTCGTTTTCTATCAAACTTCTGATATGAGCGTTCCAGTCGCTCACAAAGGCTTGGTCCATCGTAGACAAACATTGCTCGTCGAGTTTCCCTTTTAGTATATGTTCTGGTATTGCAAAGACTGTGGATGAGCAGGCCGTTTCATCAGTTTTGACTGAAAAAAATGTTACTAAATCAATTTATCTATCGATACATCAAGCATTGAACATCCACTGCTGGACATAGACCTCCTTTAAGAATATTTATATTGCTACAGAATAATTTAAAATATTAATGAAATCGTATTGTATCAAACAAAAGTGACTAGACCTGTGAAATTTGTTTGTCTCATTCATAAATTCATTCGCTCGTTCATTAATTTTACAGTCGTCGTGGCCTAAAGGATAAGACGTCCGGTGCATTCGTATCGAGCGATGCACCGGTGTTCGAATCTCAGGCGGGTACCAATTTTTCTAATGAAATACGTACTCAACAAATGTTCTCGATCGACTTCCACGGTGAAGAGTGAAGGAATAACATCGTGCAATAAAAATTAAAGCCGCAAAATTATAATTTGCGTAATTACTGGTGGTAGGACTCCTTGTGGGTCCGCGCGAGTAGGTAGCACCGCCCTGCCTATTTCTGCCGTGAAGCAGTAATGCGTTTCGGTTTGAAGGGCGGAGCAGCTGTTGTAACTAAACTTGAGACCTTAGAACTTATATCTCAAGGTGGGTGGCGCATTTACATCGTAGATGTATATGGGCTCCAATAACCACTTAACACCAGGAGGGCTCTGAGCTCGTCCACCCAAATAAACAATAAAAAAATAAAAAGTCATTATTAATCATTATTATTATTATTAATTAATTCATCTTTCCTTCTATACAGAAAAAAAAAAACTAGGTATCTAATAACAATGTGTAAGCAAAACTTATTATCTACTTTACAAATATTAGATTTCCGGCCACTGCTTCTCCGGCGACAAAGCATGAGGCGGCATGTGCGGACACGCATTCAATGCAGTGGGATGAAATATAATCTAGTATAGAATATCACGTAAGCAATTATATTAGCTCACCGATGGACTTCCTTGATTTTCTTTTCTTCCTCGGCGACACAGAACCCTCCAGGGGCAGACTCAGCAATTCCACAAACAATCTCTTTCTCCCTTCCAGAGGCGAGATAATATCATACCGGTCATCATCATTGACTTCATTAGGAAATATGAATATGTGACGATGGGAAAAACGGGATTTGACCCTTTTTTCAAACAACTCCATAATGTCTAAGCGATTTGTTACACCTGTGCACAGTAAGGAAGCATGATATTTAATGAAATGAAGATTTAACATCTTCGAGCAAGGATTTCTCCTGTGTTAATGGTAATGGAAAGACACATAGAAACAAGTAGGCATCAAATACCAAATATATTTAAGACTAGCTAGGCATTATTATTATTTCTCACCCCCAGAAAGATTCTCGTCATTAACGCCCCCGCAACTGGTGTAGGAAGTTTTTTTTATTTTTTTTATTTATTGCTTAGATGGGTGGACGAGCTCACAGCCACCTGGTGTTAAGTGGTTACTGGAGCCCATAGACGTCTATAACGTAAATGCGCCACCCACCTTGAGATAAGTTCTAAGGTCTCAGTATAGTTACAACGGCTGCCCCACCCTTCAAACCGAAACGCATTACTGCTTCACGGCAGAAATAGGCAGGGTGGTGGTACCTACCCGTGCGGACTCACAAGAGGTCCTACCACCAGTAAGTCCAACACTCATATAAATATTAGCCTATCCATTAAGTACATGTATTTTCTACATGGATACCAATTTTCATGTCAATCGAACGCATGGTTCAGTAGTTATAATGGAACATCCGTAAAAACCACTGTAGATTTATATATTAGTATAGATGTGTGATAGTATGAAGTGAAGATACATTATTAATTTTAAAACGTGACAAGCAGATTAAGTCGCATTTTAATGCCTATGATGGATAACCTACACAACATGTATTAAAGGATAAGCAAGGACTGTAGCAATGTTAATGCCATCACCACAGTGATGCCAAAGGCCAGTCTCAATCGTATATTATAACATATTCTGAGAAAAACAACAAAAACAATCTCAGCGAACTTACCGATAACACACATAGNATTTTAAAACGTGACAAGCAGATTAAGTCGCATTTTAATGCCTATGATGGATAACCTACACAACATGTATTAAAGGATAAGCAAGGACTGTAGCAATGTTAATGCCATCACCACAGTGATGCCAAAGGCCAGTCTCAATCGTATATTATAACATATTCTGAGAAAAACAACAAAAACAATCTCAGCGAACTTACCGATAACACACATAGGAGCCGTCTGTGAATGAGTTACGTCAAATAAGTTATACAGTAATGTCTGGGAGATACCGCTGTGGCAAAACATGTCACACTGGTCTAGAATGAATACCATGCTTCGACATCGTCTGTCAACACCAGTCTGGATGCAGCTTAACAAAAACGAGAGGTTCTCGGCAAAGGTACCGAAAACTCGTTCACCCACAGTATTTTCTAATTGCATCTGTAAAGAATAGTGTAGGTGAGTCCATCTTAGTTGGTGAGGCTTCAATTTAATTCAGATTAGTTAAGCCTGCCTTTAATTATACTGTGGTTAAGACACCAGTAGTCAAGCTTCAAAAGTGGCCAAGGTTTTGCCATTGTGTTGTCCCCCTACCAAGACCTTGGCTACAGATTTTTTTCTCATATCCAATGCATTAGTGAAGAGTCAACCACCATGTTTATCATATTATTACAGTCTAGTCCAGTGTTTCCCAACCTTTTTTGTGCCATGCCCCACTGTAACATTTTTAAATTTTTTATGCCCCCCATACATAATTTTAGCATAATAAAATAATTTCAATACAATTTTCTTTATTGATTTAATGCAATTGCCCTTCTTAATTATCAAATTGCCAACTTGTAGGCTATGGGCACCACGTTGGGAAACACTGGTCTAGTCTATTACACACAATGGTCTTTAGTTAAGTACAATTCACTATCCTATTCAGAACAAAATATAATAGAAAAACCTTTCCTGCTATACAGGAATACAATTGAACAAACATTAATAGAATTCTTTTTGACATTTTTATTAGATTCATAAAAAGGTCTCAATCACCTGCGCTGTGATAGCTTTAAGGGCCAGTTTATCATCACTATGTACAAGGCCATTCAGTTGAATTATAATAGCATCATTCTCCAAATCTGTCTCTCTAGAGAGCTGGTGAAGTACCGAGTTTAGTAGCTGAAATGAAATGTTTTACCATTATTGAAAGGTCACAACAGATAACATTTTCTGTACAGAGGCCCTTGCTTCACCTTATATTAAATTGTAACTAGAAAGTGAGAGAGAGAGAATATACTTTATATGCACACCAAAACACAATTAACAATAGAAAACAGTCAACAAGCAGATCCATTTGTACAAATCTTATCATCTCATCATCAAGAGATCTCTTCCAGACAGCCACTTAACTATACAGAAATTCTGGAAAAGATAAAGATATAGCAGGTATGTTGCTATGTACTACTAGCAATACATTATTAAAGAAAATATAAAGAAAATAATAAAAGTGATGGGATCTGAACAAAAATATCATTCATGGGTCAGGTAGAATTCAGAATTGTATTGTTTGACAATCATCCTAGCTTCCACGCTGGAATGCACTGCTACTTCATAAAAAATAGGCAGAATCCAACATACCTACCCAAATAGACTGACAGTAAACCATACCACTCTTAAATCTTGCTGCATTATATATACCTATCTATCACATATGTATCTGTCACATGAAGAGCTGAGAGCGGCCACAATCACCTATATTGTGCTAAGCTGGTGGACATAAAACAATTTAAAAATATTGTAAATTAAATCAGCGAATTGTATATTGGAGCACATGAACTTACAGTGGTTTTTCCGCTACTTCTCGGCCCTATAAGTAAAGCCGAATGCGATTCTCCTTGTAAAACAGTTCTTCTTAATAATTCGTACACATGATTTCTTTCCTGGTCGTGCCCCCGAAACAATACATTGTCTTCTATTAATTTCAATTTTATGTACTTCCTTACAAGTTTTATTTGAATAGCCAACGGGTCTGTATCCATTGATCCACGCATTTTCTTAGACAATGGTATTTATGATTGTTTTGTGAAGTGTTTTAGTTTTATACTTTGAAGCATAAATTTATTTATAAATTTAATGAGTTCAAAACAGTTCATTTCATTTTCTTTTGTAATGGCGGTCCTTTTTGATTTCGCCAAAGTCAAGTTTTATAGTCTGTGGTTTTGATTATGCTCAGCTGATGTCTTTTGGTGAAGTTTGGATTCTTTTTTGTTGGGTGGGCTTCGTGATTGCACAAGGTCACATCAATTTTAATTATTATTATTTTACAAAGTAATCAACTGTTGAATTACTAACCTAAAACAGGACAAACAATATATGTATATATACATATACATACATATATATATATATGTTACAGAAAAGATTGTCAGAAGATTAGTAAGGACAAACAACTTATAGTCTAATGTTATTCTGGTGAACATATTCACATAAAATATTTACAAAAGTTGTATGTACAAGGCTCAACAAAGATTTGAAATTCGTCGGTCTGGGGATAATGTCCGGTAGAACTTCGTAAAGGGAAGGTCTTCTAGGGCAGTTAAAGAAAAACAGTTCAAAACGAAATTTTCGCGGCATAAAATGTCATCCCAAGAAACATCAAACAGTTGACACTGTCAATTAGAGATGTCCTTCAATAATTACCATAGATTATACACTTAATATATTTAAGATTACTGTTTGTTCACCATAGTCTACTAAGTATTATGGAGGTAAAGATATTTCTACCCTCCATACTAAGTATGTCAACTACACATTTTGAGATTAAATCGTATTCACCCGTTTTATCTACTTTGCCCCTAGTTTATAAATGTACATAAAACTGAGTTTACAAGTAAATATGGCTTTGATGATGTATCGAAAAGAAATTTTGAAAATAAATTGGCATGTTTCGTTCTGTTCAAATGAAATAGGTAATAGCGTCAATTTTAAGTCTTGTACGTTGCAAGTACTCAATGACTCTTTTAAATGAAAGAAAAGTGTTTGTTACTCAGGAGTGTGCATGTTAATTTTTAAAGTAGATGATACTTCTTAAAATGTCTATGGCATGAAAGTAAAAGAGCGCATGCTCGTGAAATCTAATCAATAGACTAAATGAAACATATGATAACAAGAAAGTCGAGATATAACTCCGAATTTCTTCTAACAAATAGTTACGTTCTTAGTTCACACCCGTATGAATTAAAAAATTATAACGTGAAATATTTATTGAACTTAAGTATTTAAGCCCTTTATAGTAGTTACAAGTATTCTCCATATGAATATAGGAGAACGTGTGAACTTGAACCGATCAAAGAAATATTTGTATTCATATCCCTGGATTTAATTCTCGTGTACATTGCCTAAAACTTTGTATTGTCCCGTTCTCGCATTTTGACGATTTCTAAAAATAAATCTTTAGTCCTCGTCATGACCTTAAATTCCACGGTTTTTCTGTACCCGTTCATATTATTGAAAATTGGGACACTCCGGAAATTAATTCAATTTGTTTCTTAAGAAGTTGATCGTAAAAAATTATACTTAAAAAGTGAACAAACCAAAGTTTTTCAAAATTTTATTTTATATTCGTTCATTTATTTACTATAAAAATTGCACCGTGGATTGTAGCTGAACACCCAACCATTGTTGAAAAAAGTGAAAATATTTTCGAAAAACAATGTGAATATCAGTATTATAGATGCAGCGTCGTGTGTTTTCCGAAATGAGAGTTTTTAATTAGTGCAGCAGGTTTCAACCAATTAAATTCATTTAGCAAATTCGCACAAGACACGAGCCCTAAATAATCACAATGTAATTTGTATTATAAATTTTTATGTTATAGTGCAGCAGCAGTTTGGCACAGCTTTGAATTTTATAAAAAAAGAAGTACCTAAATAGAGGAAGTCAATATTGCTTTAAGCTTAAAAATTGTAAGTTATAGTATTTAAGCTTAGCGCCAGAATCATTAATATGATTACATTTTCATCATAGCACCAAAATATGCACAAAGTTTACCTTCAGACATGAATTCTCATACCCGCATTCATTCAAGGCCACTATTCAAAGTCAATGCCGCAATTTCACAGCAAACCGGTGTTTAGTGAATCGATACGTTACTCTTTTAGCTTAATACAATTGATGTCACACTCAGATCAGTAAGTGAAATAGTACTAAATTATTAGGAAATTTAGCTATTGGACAACACTATCGATCCAAACTTAGAAAATATTTTGAAGATGGTTTGAGGCACGCAATGAACAGATATTTGTGTATCTACCTGTTCAGAGATAGTTTTTTGATTTAACTGACGATATATTTTTCTTTGTCTTTCTTGATGTTGATTCATAGATGATCCAAGAGACACAAAATAAGTGTCATTTGTATAGATTTTATTCACAAAGAACTTCAGTTTAGAGAGCCATATCACGATGGTCTTTTAAAAAGAGTTTTACAAAAAAGTCGTGTTTGTTGATCGATTGTATTAAATTAAAAGATTTGAAACTTAGAAACACAGATCACTGCTTTGTCGTGTGTGCCGATTTTCAAGCTCCTGTACTAATTAATTATTCAGCCAGGATATTTTCAGTTTTCTATTTCAAAGTAAGTATAGCAGATAGGTGCCGTATTATTTCAATTTTCATTATGTTGTAAGATTACAACACCGTTGTTAAGCATAGCATTGGCAGGTCTGAATTGTTTACAACAGTTTGTTTTCAAAATAAACTTGTTTGGGACCACAAACATTGATAACAAACAGCCATAAGATACAATGTAAAACAAAATAATATTAAATTATAAAAGTTTATGTTGCAGTCGAGACTATGTTATGTGCAGATTAATTAAAATTATGAATCATCCACAAGCCAATAACGCATTGTTCCATTTAATTTACAGGCAAGTATGTAGGCTAGAATATTAACTTTTATAATTTGTAACTCCTGTTTTATGTATTGTATTATGACTGTTTGTTTTCCATGCATAAAAGTCCACACACAACATTCTTACTATTGTGATACATATGAGACTAATAAATAAAACTAACAATTTATGGATTCACTACACAGGTCCATTGTGTTACTGGGAGAAGAGGTTGAGAATGACACTGGATTTGTGACCCTAGCCTAAATTTAAGGAGCCCCTATCTATGTTCATTATACTTATCTTCATTCTCCCCATTCTCTCCCTGCCTAGCCATATTTGGTAGGAAACTATTAGTGCGGCTTTAGATGGTTAAACAAGTCTAGAATTTATGGAGTTTTGTTTTTTGAGAGCCAAGATCTTAGTGAGAGACTTCACTGGTATATCTCTTACTTTACTTCACCAGCATATAACATACCAGCTATCCATTTTTGATCAGCTCATTTCTGAGATCATTATATAAGTTTGTTTGTGTGGTCTTAAGTCTGGAATGACCTTTAAATAAGTGTAAAAAATTGTAAATTGTTTATACATCAGTGTAAATAATTATCTATTAAAATAAACTAAATAATGTAAACCAACAAGTTTAGAACATATGGGCCTCATCTTCTAGTTATTATTTGTAGTTTAGCTCTTACGACTCGACTACTGGCAAATTTTATTTCCGGGTTTTTTGTTTTGTATATTTTACTTTCTATGCTATGCTGTGCTGGTGCAGTCACTCTCGATCCTTGTTGAAAACCATCCTTATGTTGAGTTGTTCTTAGGTTTATAGTATTTTCTTTTCTTTTATCATGTATAAAGTTTTGTCTTTTGTCACCATATGCATGCCTGTTATTGTAATATAAATATTATTTTCCCACATAAAATAGTTCTATAGTTAATTAACCAGTGAGTAAATTGGTTTATCTTAAATGTAATAACAATAATTCCGATTCCGAGTATAGCGGAAAGCTAAAGAGAAAAATGATGACTTCCGATTATTATTATTCATGTATTCATCTACATCATCATTGTGTATTTGTATGTATATTTATATTTATATTATATGTGTATGTGTGTATATGTGTATACATGTATATATTGCAATTTATTGGTGTCTGCAAGAGATCGCTCTTAGCGATAAGACCGCTTGTACTTATTTTTTTGTATTTAATTGTTCCCATTGTTTCTTTTGTTGGTGTACAATACAAGAATACTCACTCTCTCTCTCTCTCTCTCTCTTTCTCTCTTTCTAACTTTAATTATTTTCTATAGATGAGTCTTCTACCTGAAATTGATACGGCTATTAGTCACAATGGAAGAGGAACAAGCATGGCTTGTCCGAACTCGTTCCGACTCTGAGACATCCTCAAAGTTGAGCTTCGGTTCACTGTCACGGACAATGACATACACAGAGCACCGGCTCTCTGCTGGTAAGTGTGCTTGAAATGCTACATTTAAATTGAAAAATTGTAAATTTTGCACATGGACTTCATATCTTGCACGCATGAAAATTTTTAAGTGATTTTCAGTATACAGACACACAGTTACATAAATTCAAATTGAACTAAAGATTATTCAGTGATTTTTGTGTTGTCATTATTAATCTATGCTACGTTTATTAGTGGTGGATCGTTTATAAACATAGTGTTAGGTCAATTTTTATTAAATACACATGTAGTTATGAGTTACAGTTTGCCATTATCCACTTTGAGCAGTAACACTACTTAGTTTACTTTACTTACTTTACTGTGTGAACCCTTGTGGGGTATAGGACAAGCTTACCAAGATAGGCTCCACTATCTTGCCTGTTTCTGCTGCCATGCAATCCTATGTACCACCTTGGAATATATTGCATCCACTCACTTCGATAAAGTGGCACGACACGAGAACCCTCTCGTCGTGGCCGCCGGTAACTACATTCCAGATCCTGCGGACAGAATGGAAAGCAGTCGACGTCGCCCCAAACACGTCATTTCGGATCCTCCCGATCCATTAACGGTGCTTTTAGGTACCTCAAACAACGGTCATCGTTCTGGTCGAACCCGTCGCTTGCGACGAAGGGCTCGACGAGTAAATTAACCCTCAGACACAGCCCACTGAGTTTCCCGCCGGATCTTCTCAATGGGTCGCGTTTCCAATCCGGTGGTAGATTCTGCGAAGCACGGCTCTTGCTAGGGTTCGTGTTAGCAACGTCATCAGGTTTGAGCCCCGTGAGCTCACCTACTAGTTAGGCGACTCTGATATAGCCCCTCAAGGCTATTAGCTTAGGTAGGAAGAAAAAGAAAAAAAGCACCCACAAAATTATCAGATTTCAGTGATATTCAGCCAATAATCTATAATTTGTATTATCTAAGCATGTATGTTATCTTAGGAGCCGAAGCGGCCGGTGAGCCAGGCAACACTATCACAATGGCATCCAGTCCTCCGGACAACGCGACTGAGGGAAACGAAAGCGGCGAGCTCCTAGACTACAATGACTCTAGTATTCTCGAACAATTCCATGAAGATGCCCTAAGACAGGTAGGAAATATATTGCCCGATTTGCAAAATATTATCAATCATTTGATCTTCAATAGATGACTAGCAGTAGCATCATAACTTGGCAGTGTCGGTCCAGTTAGATTGATCCATGTGTCTCTAATGCCTTCAGATTTGTGCGAAAACCCAAACTGTAGGTTAAAAGCACTACTGTGTAAATATTATTGTGTGACCAGAAAAACGAGATCAAAGTCACAGCTGTGTGCGTATTACCTTTTTTACCTGGCGGACCTCGCCTACGGTCGACGGACCGTCGAGGCGATCCTCCCGGTCCTCTCGGACTGGGTGAATCGCGACCGAAAACGTCTCACCTTCCAAGCGACGCAGGTGCTCACGGGACACGGCTGTTTCGGTCGCTACCTGCACCTCGTCGCCCGGAGGGAGCCGACGTCGAAGTGCCACCACTGCAGTGGCTGCAACGAGGACACGGCGGAGAACACGCTCGCGTACTGCCCCAGCAGCGCCGCGTCCTCGTTGCAAAAATAGGACCGGACTTGTCGCTTCCGACCGTCGTGGCTACGATGCTCGGCAGCGATGAGTCCTGGCAGGCGATGCTCGACTTCTGCGAGTCCACCATCTCGCAGAAGGACGGAACGGGAGTCGGTCTGCTATTCCAGCTACGCACGGTTTGGTAGCGAGCTCACGGGGCTCAACCTTGAAGGTCTTGCTGACACTAGCCCTAGCAGTGCTTCACTGAGACTAACTGACTGAGGGGATCTGACATGCAACTGGAGTTGGTTTTGTCTATGGGCCAAGTTGCACGTCGAACACGCAATTCG
This sequence comes from Bombyx mandarina, assembly GCF_003987935.1. The sequence continues at coordinate 1,517,806 of NW_021011502.1, forward strand.
ACGAGAACGTTGCTCGGAGAGACTTTAAATCATCGAGGGTGGACCGGGAGGATCCGATAGGAGGTGCTTAGGGCGAGGGCGGCAGTGCGTTGGCCAGTCGCCTGAGTCGGAAATGTAGTTAATTCAAGGCGGCCACGAATTGGAGAGATATAGAGCTGCGCCGCTGCCTCTAAGAAGGTTAATTCCATTCTTTAGTGAAGGCATTTGCTCTCCTATTACATAAAAAGGATTGCTGAATACGGGTTGTATAAAAACAGATGAAGGAGTTTTGTACTAAGAAAAAGTACAAATAACAAAAGTTTGTTGGCCGTTTTCTCAAAATTGACAATTTTTTTTATTTTTTTTATTGCGGAGATGTGTGGACGAGCTCACAGCCCACCTGGTTTTAAGTGGTCTTAATTTTTATTACACGATGTTATTCCTTCACCGTGGAAGTCAATCGTGAACATTTGTTAAGTACGTATTTCATTAGAAAAATTGGTACCCGCCTGCGGGATTCGAACACCGGTGCATCGCTACATACGAATGCACCGGACGTCTTATCCTTTAAGCCACGGCAACTTCGAAATTGCATTATATCCCTTCATCCATTCATGTCTTCAATAAAATTATACAACACAAATGAGACATAGACCCACGTGTCTCTCATAGTTGTCTCATAGTTGATGTCAGTGGTGCTCAGCAACCACTTAACACCAGTTGGGTCGTGAGCTTGTTCACCCGTCTAGAATAACAAGTTGAAAATGTACAGTGCACAAATAAATCTTTATAATTAATGTGTCTTTCAGACTGGCTGCGGTCTCTCCCAAGTTCGAATAGTCCTGTCCGTGGGCCTGGCAGTGGCCGGTGCCACATTGGAGCTGGCAGCCATACCTTTCATCTTGCCATCCGCGGAGATAGAACTGTGTATACTGTTACACGAGAAAAATTGGCTCGGTCAGTGATTTTAATTAATTGAAAGCTACTTTGTTTTTAATACGCTTTTATTAGCTTCAGACGTATGTATGTTAGTATGTAACGGAATCTTTGAATATAATTTTGACCCTCTTCAAAACGTCGGATTAACTCGAAATTTGTTATCTATATATTAATACGTGAAGCAAAAACTTTATATCCCTTTTTACGAAAATTGCGCGGACGGAGGAGTATGAAATTTCCCACCCTTATAGAGAATATAGAGAAGAAGTGCACAATGCTTATGTTTTTTAAAATAATGCATAAAAGATACATTAAATCAATAAAGAAAACATTACACACACTACATACCATTTATTTGACGCACACACGCATGCATACTATTTATTGTCAAACTTTTGTTCTTGACGCCTGTTGTCAAATTGAGAATAGATTAAATATTGTTTGTCTTTGTTAATATTTTTTATAGTGCAGTCTTGGCAAAATTTGTGATTATAGAAGTATAATAGTCTTTGAAAATACAATCATAATAGTGTACAAACTTACAATTTCAATTAATTATAGTCGAATTTCGAATACCGGGGACCACTAGTACTTATTAAGGACCGATGACAATTTAATATTAAAAAAAATTAAATTGAAAAAAATTAAATTCAACTAAAAAATCAAAAATAAATAATAGTTTAAAAAAACTAACAAAACACGATTTTATAGAAAATTCGACTAAAAAATAGATTTTTTTTTAAATAAATTTTAATTAAAAATAGTGTAAGAAAGAATGATTTTATTGTAAAAATGCGTGGGGTGCTTTTCAGGAATAAGCCTTCTACTCATATCTGTTCATAAAATATTTATAACTACTGATACCATGCACCCAGTGCTTTTTTTACAATAATTTTTTTTTTTTCTTACACTACTATTTTTAATTCGAATTTATTAAAATCTATTATTAATCAAAATTATTCAATATAGAGGAGATATGGTTGGTTTCTTTAGGGGTCATAACTATTTTATTCGTTCTCCATAAATTAATGGAAAACGTAGTGCTATGACTTTTAAGTGATGCTTCTTTTGGCGTTAAGTGGGGATATTCATCCTCACCCCGGATACTCCTTAGAGTTTCAAAATGTCGTGCCTGGGTCCAAAATATTTGATACTGCATACACTTATTAATATTATAAATTTGAAAAGGTCAAAAAGTTAAAACCTCAAAAAGTGCACATAGCAGAGATTTTGGTTTGACAACGACGATATTGTATTCGCCAACAGTAATGATAACGCTGGTGGGTTGGGCCTTCGGTGCTCTGGGGTGGGGCGCCCTGGCTGAGAGACTTGGCCGGCGTCGAACCTTGCTCTCATGTTTGGCGGTGAATGCGGTTTTTGCTGCCATAGCAGCGTTCATGCCGACCTACGGAACCTTTATGATGGCGAGGTATATTTTTTTTGTGTGTGTTACAAGCTTTAGTTCATAATTTTTTATTGTGTACGGAGAGTTTTTTATTATAATTATTATCTAATCCACATAGATAGGGTCCTTATCGTCCGATGTGCTGTATATGCGTGATATTATTTATATTCGATAACGCTATAAACATCGATATGTAATATAAATTTGCAAGTGACAATAATTCGTTAAGCAGACCAACTGGTTAATATTTTTTTAAAGGGATTTCATGACCCGGTAACTAAGACCTTTAGGTCAAGTCTTATTTTAGTTTTAATGAAAACTTTTTATATAAAAAAGTGATATTTTGAAATGATATGACTTTGATTAATATGAAACATGGCACGAAATGAAATGAGATTATATGGGATGAAATATAATCTCAGTAAAATGGTGGTCATTTACAAATTCATTTAAAAATTACAAAATCGTATCACAGATTGTACTGTAGATAGTAAATCGAGATTTATTTTACTTTATTTATTACTTACATGGGTGGACGAACTCATGGTTCACCTGGTGTAAAGTGGTTACCGCAGCCCATACCACTTCGATAAAGCGGCACGATACGAGAACCCTCTCATCGTGGCCGCCGGTAACTATATTCCCGATCCTGCGGAAGGAATGGAAAGCAGTCGACGTCGCCCCAAACACGTCATCTCGGATCCTCCCGATCCGTGCTTTTAGGTACCTCAAGCACCGGTCATCGTTCTCGTCGAACCCGTCGCTTGCGACGAAGGGCTCGACGAGTATATTAACCCTCAGACACAGCCTACTGAGTTTCTCGCCGGATCTTCTCAGTGGGTCGCGTTTCCGATCCGGTGGAAGATTCTGCGAAGCACTGCTCTTGCTAGGCCAAGTGTTAGCAACGTCGTCAGGTTTGAGCCCCGTGAGCTCACCTATTCGTTAAGGTTACGCTGATATAGCCTCGCAAGGCTCTCAGCTTAGGTAAGAAAAAAAAACTAAAAAAGGTACAGCGTGCTGTGTATGCGCCCGCAGATTGTGCTCGGCGATCGGCTCTGGTGGCGTGGTGCCGTGCGGCGCCGCGTACGTGTGGGAGTGGTGCGGGGCGGGGGTGCGGCGCGCGGCGCTGGCGGGGGCGGGGGGTGCAGGCGCGGCCGGACTGTTCGCCGCCGCCGCGCTCGCCGCCGCCCTGCTGCCCCCCACCGGTGCCCTCACCCTCATCGAGAATAAAGAGCATTTCAGCGCCTGGCACAGGTCAGTAGTTATTTATTTACTAGCGACCCGCCCTCGCTTCGCTTCGGAAACATTAAATTTTGCTATTGATAGGCGAAGCCCGCCATGTTGCGCGCGGTACGACAATAACTGCGGGTGACGCCGCGGGGCGAAGCTAGTTTAAAAAAGTAGCCTAAGTTAGAGATTGGCCGGAACAAACAGACAGACAGACAAAAATTGTAAAAAATGTTATTTTGGTGTATGTCCCGTATATATAGGTATATTCATATGTATATAGTAAAAAGCGGTTATTTCAATATTACAAACTGACACTCTAATTTTATTTATATGTATAGATTAAGTTGCACCAACAAAGTGATCATTAATACAAAACATTGACAAACCGACCAAAAGTTCATGGCAGATGTCACCTCAATTATAAGGTGCAATCGACAGTGCATTAACAACAAAAAAAATGTGTTTTTTTTTTCTTTTTTCTATTGCCCTTGTAGACAGACGAGCATACGGCCCACCTGATGGTGAGTGGTTACCGTCGCCCATCGACTTCAGCAATGCCAGGGGCAGAATCAAGCCGCTGCCTACCGCTCAATACTCTACAAGCCTCGTTTGAAGAAGACATGTCATAGCGCTCGGGAAACACCGTGGAGAGGAGCTCATTCCATAGCCGGATGGTACGTGGCAAAAAAGATCTCTGGAAACGCACTGTGGATGACCGCAGTGGCTCCAGGTAGTATGGATGAACTCTACTCCGGTGGCGGGCGGTGCGATGGTAAAAACGAGATGTGCGATGATATAACTAAATTTAATTACATTTAAAATATATAAAAAAGAATGAAGTGAAACTTCTTTTTCGATGTATTGTGTTTAAAAGCTAGATAAATATTATGAAAATGCTCGGAATTAAATAAAAATAACAATTTTGTTGTTCCTTCAATGTGTCCCCCGTCGGACGGATCCCTTTTGTTTGTTTTATGTTTATTTTATACAAAAGCTTAGGTCTTTTATTTATCGATTGAGGCACTAAGAAGTCTGCCGGGTCAGCTAGTAAAGTAATAAAAAACATAATTCATTTCAGATATCTTCTGTTCTGCACGCTTCCGATCCTGGCGTCTCTTGTCAGTCTGATATGGACCCCGGAATCTGCCAGATATCTCCTGGAAGTCGGACGGGAAGTGGACGCGATGGTAGTCTACCAGGTACGTTTTTAGAATGCACTCAGAAAATAGAGGATAAGATATTTTTATTTATTACGAAAAATTCCGTATACTTCAAATCGTGTGACGTCATTTGAGGCCAAAACGACCTATTGTAATGTTTTAGTATTATTATTTTATTATATGTACTCGCCCGCTTCCCTGGGCATTTAAAATTAACATTATTATTTATTGTCATTATTATTAAGGAGTCCAACACTCATATAAATATTAGTCTATCCATTAAGTACATGCATTTTCTACATGGATACCAAGTTTCAAGTCAATCAGATGCATGGTTCAGTAGTTATAACGGAACATCCGAAAAACCACTGTAGATTTATATATTACTATAGAATGTCACCTTTAAATAGTATTGTTTTGATCGGTCAGAGTGTGCACAATGGGAACCGGTGTGGGCGCGGTGGCGCGGGGAGGGACGCGGAGCCGGCGCTGCCGCTGCCTGCCAAGCGGAGGCCGCCCGCCCTGCACCACGTCCGCCACAGTCTCAAGATGGTAACCGCACACTCACTTACTAACTCACTCACTCACCTATCAACTCACTCACTCACTTACTAACTCACTCATTCACTTACTAACTCACTCACTCACCTACCAACTCACTCACTCACCTACCAACTCACTCACTCACTTACTAACGCACTCACTCACTTGCTAACTCACTCACTCTCTAGCTCACTCACTTACTAACTTACTTAATAATTCACTAGCCCACACACTCATACAGCCCGTACTCCGCGTTCTTTAACACGTTGACTCCTTTGACCTTTTAATGGTGGTAGGACCTCTTGTGAGTCCGCACGGGTACGTACTACCACTCTGCATATTTCTGCCGTGAAGCAGTAATACGTTTCGGTGGGGCAGCCGTTGTAACTAAACTGAAACCTTAGAACTTATATCTCAAGGTGGGCGGCGCATTTACTTTGTAGATGTCTACGGGCTCCAGTACCCACTTAATACCAGGTGGGCTGTAAGCTCGACCACCCATCTAAGCAATAAAATATATATATATTATGTCGATTTCTTGATGTATAGTACAGAGTGACGTTACGATTCCAGTTCTGGCAGTCGTTCTTCCAGTTGTTCTCGGGCGCGCACCGCCGCACCACCGTCTCGCTCGGGGGCACGCTGCTCTTCGCCATGGCGATACAGGTCTGTATATACACAGTGTGTGTCTGTGTGTATTTGCGTGTGTGTGTGTGTGCGCGTACGTGTCCACTGATCATAAATTCAATATTAAAAATTTATTTGCAAATGAATCAACAGTAGTTGACAGGCCAACCCGACGCCGCCGCCCTCTAGGGAGGCCCTAGAGCGATACGGCCGTCCTCACTACTACTTCGCATTCTCGAAAGTTCTTTCATTCATTCAGAATATTCTTTCTTAGTCGCACGCCATCTATTGTCCCTGGAACGCGTTTTTGAAGTGAAACTTCTAATGCGACTTCTAACAAGGTTGCGTTAATCGTGTAACGTTACCATACTAGAAAGAGACAGAGCGAGAATGAATGAGTGGCACTCATTCTCGTATGGCACGTTGCAGGCCAGCGCGAGCGTTAGCAGCGAGTATAGCAATATTTATGTGTATATTTATTTTATATCTATAATTTGATATATATATTGTTACGCCGGTAAGAGTAACGCCATCTATCGCCGATTAGTCGAACGAATATCGAAGGATCCAGAATGCTCGAGAATTACAACGCCATCTATTGACAGATAGCGGAAACTACAACTAGAGATGTGTAGAACATTCTCGATAATTCTAGGGATGGGGTATCGGCTATAAAAGCGTTGTAGGGATGGCACGCATTAAGTCAGTAATCGGAACTACTCGAAGCGAAACAGCGAACGGATCACCTGAAGCGAAGCGGAACAAGCAAATTGAGGATTTTAAAGTGTTTGTTGTACAAATGTTGAAGATGTTGCATTTCTTATACACTTCAAAAAAGAAGTTTCACTTCTTCCACGTGCACCGTTTTTGGAGTTTACTCCTTTAGAATCGATTTACATATATAGGCCCGGGGTATGAAAATTATGGGGACCAAAATCGTACTAGCATGTCACACGAAATGCGTTATGCGCCTGATTGCGCATGTCACACGAAATGCGTTATCGCAGGTGACGCCGGGCTGCTGCGCCGGCAGTCCGCCACAAAGCCTCGTACTGATCGCGCGTTTCTCTCATTATTGTATTTTCATATATTTGTTAGTCGTTTGTTTTGTGTCTCGTTAATTTGTTAATAATCTGTAGTGTATCGTGTTGTCGTAATATAGAACTATTTCTCGTATTGTTTCGTTTAATTTTTTATATCCAGTAAACTCCAGTCGTGCGTCGGAGCGGACACCCCCCCTTTTTTTTTTTTTTTAATTTTAAGCTTGACCAACGTTATTTTCACTGCCAGTTCTACCTGTCGTCGTACGTTCCGTCGACGGTGGGCAGTATAGAGAGCGAGCGCTTCGAGGCGTCGCGCGTGGTGGTGCGCAACGAGACGCTGGTGGCGCGTCACTACCGCGGCACCGTGCAGAACGTGCACTACGCGAACGTGTCGTTCGTCGACTGCACGTTCCGCGACGTGCTGCTGTCGCACGTGCGCTTCCGGAACTGCTCATTCACGAACGTGTCGCTGCTGAACATCAAGAGCTCGCACACGCACTTCGAGGGCTGCCTCTTCGTCAATAGCAGGTGAGGGATTTTGTTATTGCTTAGATGGGTGGACGAACTCGCAGCTCAACTAGCGTCAAGTGGTTACTGGAGCCCATAGACATCTACAACGTAAATGCGCCACACACCTTGAGATATTGCAATTCAGTATTGCATTCAACTGCAATATGCATTACCTCCGGGCATTTCAATATTCCAATAATTGTTACGTTATAATACATCTTGTAAAAATGAATATTTAAAAAATATCTGATATTAAAAAAAAAAGACATGCCCGCTGAGTTTCTTGCCAGTCCTTCATAAGGCGGAGGCTAGTTTTGTGAATTTGGCGGTAGTTCTTTTTGACGTTCAACAAGTATATACTTTCATTTATGTTGAATATTTTTTTATTTTTTTTTTTATTTGTTGATATAAGTTTTAAGGTCTCAAGTATAGTTACAACGGCTGCCCCACCCTTCAAACCGAAACGCATTACTGCTTCACGGCTGAAATAGGCGGGGCGGTGGTACCTACTCGCGCGAATTCACAAGAGGTCCTACCATATTTTTTTCCTACCTATGCTGAGAGCCTTGAGAGGCTATAATAATATCAGCGTAACTTTAACTAGTAGGTGAGCTCACGGGGCTCAACCGAGAGTGTTGCTAACACTGGCCCTAGCAAGAGCAGTGCTTCGCAGAATCTATCACCGGTTTGGAAACGCGACCCACTGAGAGGATCTGCGAGAAACTCAGTGGAATGTCTTACCACCAGTAAATGTCCTCAGCATCATCGACACGGACCTGGAGCTGGGCGGCGAGCTGGACGCGTGGTGCCGCGTGGTGGGCACGGCGGTGCGCGGGCCGCGGGGCGGGTGCGCGCGCCACGCCTCCCTCACCTCCCGCCTCGCCGCGCCCCTCGCCCGCGCCCGCGCCGCCGCGCCCGCCGTGCTGCTCGCCGCGCTGCTGGCGCTGCTGCCGCGCCGCCTCACCCGCACCGGTAATCCCCCTATACACTCGCTCTGCATAGATAGCACTGCATAAACTGCAGTGACCATATGTTCCGTATGTTCAAAACTATACACAACCATACATCACTAACGCACTAGATGAGTGGTCGGGGAACCGGGGTAAATTACCCCAAATGGGGTAAAATGAAATTTTGGGGTGTAAAAATGAACATTTTGTGAGTAAAAAGTATATATTGAAGTGAAACTTCTTTAGAATCTTTAAAATTTTAGTTATTGTTTTCTTTTCAAAATTAGCATGGGGGCTATAATATGAAAGATACTACAAAGAAGCGATTTCCTTCTTTTTGGTTCTTCGCCATGGGGCAATATCAACTTAAACAAAAATATTTTGGGGTAATAATAAAAAAAGTTCCCCGACCGCTGCACCAGATCATAAATTAATATTCTAAAACGGCCTACCATTTCTCCTTGCGTCATATTCCTCACTGCTGAGGGTCGTGACCATCCTTTTGTATCACCTTAGCACGCACGATCTTTCTCCATTTATTCTTGTGTCTGGCGGGGTGAAGGGCGTTGTGAAATGTCGAATCAAGCGCGGATCTGGTCGGACCAACGTATTGGGCCGCGCCCCGAGGCCTTTTCCCATCCACCTTACCGGTCACGATGAGCCTCTCGAGATTGCTACCATCCTTACCGTTAATTGGAGGGAATATATATTATACTAGATGTAGAATAGGAACAAATCTGGGTGGTTAATATTTTATTTCTCGACGTTCAACAAAGATAGTTTTTCTGAAGTTCTACTTCTTCTGGTCTTTGAGTTTTTCTGAAGTTCTACTTCTTCTGGTCTTTGTTTTGATGCATACGCGTATCGGGTTAGTAGCCAAGTACCCACCTAATAACTAAACAGTGCCAGCTCTATCGAAAAACCCTTTAATTCCACATACATGATCCGATTCACCCCAAAGCCAAGATGAATCGAGTCAAGTTAATTAATTTTTATTTTTTGTGTATATTTTGCAATTAACTGTATATAATAATGCATCGTATATGAAAATTTAAACCTCCGGAACCATTTTAATCTGAATTTTATTGCCCTAAAAAACTGCTGAAAATTTGTATTGGAATTAAAAAGTGTGGAATTAGAAAGAAACGAGCTTTCTAAAAGCTTTGTTCACTGAAATTTAAGCTATTAGCTTTCAGTATTCACAATCCAAAAGTCACACCGTTTAGATTTATATTAAGTTTTTTTCTTCTTATTACTTCTGTTCCCAGTTACCTTGACCGCGGCCTGCGTATTGCTGTCTCCGTTGCTCTACATAGCGACGAGTGAGACGGCGCTATACACCGTGGAGGCCGTCTACACCGTGCTCATAACGCTGGTGTTCCTCAACGTGACCGGCGACGTGCTCGAGTCGTACCCGGCCGGAGCCAGGTGAAGTACTGACGCAGCAACGGATCTCGTGTAGAAGTGTAACTTCTTTAGTCGCGTAGGGAGTAATATGAGTTGTTCGGTGGCAAACGCGAGAACCGAAGCTGTCAGGATTGTAGAAGTTAAACTTCTTTAGGCGCGTTGAGAGTATAATACGAGTTGTTCGTTAGAAATGCGAGAAGCGAAGCTTTCTGGATTGTAGAAGTGAAACTTCTTTAGGTGGGTTAAGAGTATAAAAGGAGTTGTTCGGCGGAAACGTGAGAAGTGAAGCTGTGTGAATTATTGAAGTGATACTTGAAATGATCGTATTTTAATTACAATAATTTTGACTAGTGAGGAAACCTTTGGTAATCTGTTACTGTTAAAATGTTTTTATGAAAGCAAGTAAGTCAGTAGACCGAAGCATCTACCACCGAAAGAACCCATCATGGTCATGACCGCCGCTCTCGCTGCGTACTGCCACTCTGCACCGCTCACCTACACAATGCAATATAGACCAGAATGCAATTAATTATATAGACTTATATTTGAATAGATAAAACACAAAACAATTAGGAGCAGTTAGGAGACTAAAATTTTATTCGCGACAGATTCGTTACGGCTAGAGAAAAATATACAATTTAGAAAGAGCGAGAGTGAGAAAAATATACAATTTAGAAAGAGCGAGAGTGAGAAAAATATACAATTTGGAAAAAGCGAGAGTGAGAAAAATATACAATTTAGAAAGAGCGAGAGTGAGAAAAATATACAATTTAGAAAGAGCGAGAGAGAAAAATATACAATTTAGAAAGAGCGAGAGAGAAAAATATACAATTTAGAAAGAGCGAGAGTGAGAAAAATATACAATTTAGAAAGAGCGAGAGTGAGAAAGATATACAATTTAGAAAGAGCGAGAGAGAGAAAAATATACAATTTAGAAAGAGCGAGAGTGAGAAAGATATACAATTTAGAAAGAGCGAGAGTGAGAAAAATATACAATTTAGAAAGAGCGAGAGAGAAAAATATACAATTTAGAAAGAGCGAGAGTGAGAAAGATATACAATTTAGAAAGAGCGAGAGTGAGAAAAATATACAATTTAGAAAGAGCGAGAGTGAGAAAGATATACAATTTAGAAAGAGCGAGAGTGAGAAAAATATACAATTTAGAAAAAGCGAGAGTGAGAAAAATATACAATTTAGAAAGAGCGAGAGTGAGAAAGATATACAATTTAGAAAGAGCGAGAGTGAGAAAATACACAGCGTTTCGCAAACCTCTTGACCATGCAGAGAGGGAAAGGACAAACGAGCTAGGTCGTCTCTTTTATACACAGCATTCCCTATTACTAGAGAAATTTGATTGAAGGATGAAAAATCCACAATACTACCACAATGCAAAAGAAGTTTCACTTCTTTCACGTGCACCAAGTTGCACGCGTTCCTTTTTGTTTTTTACGTCTTATCCTTCCTGACGTCTTATCCTTCAGGCCACGACGAGTGCCCACAATAGCCGAGTTGACAATGTCAATGACCGATCTAACCTCGTTCCTTTTCGCAGATGCACGGCGCACGGCGTCATACTATCAGCGGCGTACTCAAGCGGCGCCGTGCTGTTGGGAGCGGGCGACGCCGGTGCCGCGCTGAGCTGCGTGCTGTGTGCCGCGCTGGCTCTCGCGGCGACCGCCTTCGCTTACAACCGATAGAGCTAGCTGCTCCAGTCTTGCAACCCAGTTGACTCACGGTCTGATTCAAAATCCAACAAATTGATAGTTCTTTTTCAGCTTCCCAACTAAAATGTCACGAACAAAGCCGCCGGTAGAGCGAGAATGATGAAGGCAGCTGCGATCAGCTATAGTATCATATGACGTCACAGCTAACGAATCTCTGAAGACGTCGATCCGGATAGAAAATTTCGTAAAGTAAATCCTTTTAAAATTATTTTTTATTTATAGGCGTCACGAATCGAAATGACACCATTCTAATATCAACTTTTAGTATTGATCAGATCTCAAAAAGTCCGCAGTGAATTAGGGGAATAATGATAATGAAATGCTAAGGACAATACATACCATTTTTTTATTTATTATCATGGCAACTCTCATTGATTTTATTTATTTATTTATGTGAACTCAGTTTTTGTCGAAGTCATTAATGTCAGATATATCGTTCTTTATATATTGTTATTATTATTATTATTATTATTATTATATCGTTCTTGTACTTGCCATTTTTATAAACAAGGAACCAAAGTATAAAAATTGACTGATTTCTTTTTTTTTTTAGTTTTTGACACGCATAGGAAAATTTTTATTTAGTGTATATATCAATAAATAAAAAAACAAACGAATTGAACTTATATCACGTAGGTATTGGGTAATGAAATGAAATTTTAAGAAAAAGAAGAAAAAAAAAGGAAGCAATGTATTTGATATCAATTTTTGAAACGAGCAAGCAATAAATTTTAATAAGTGTTAGTTAATTTAAGTTCCATTGACGCGTTTGCTGCTTAGTCGAATGCAGGTACTAATCCAGTTAATATTGAACCACGGGTCATCTGCTAGATACATATATTTCGCCATTGCTATATCCTGTAGCCAAAAAAAAATTCCAAATCAGTATCTAGTTTGAAATTTTCAATCGTGATCATCAGCATATTCTGTGATTCCTCGTGTGCAACCCACCCTGAAGCTTTGCCTTTCTGATATGGTCCTTGGAAATTCTACATCATCCTTGACCAGTCTCCCGGGGGGTCCATAGAACCTCGGCACGCTAAAGCCCCAAGTGATATGATGAAAGATATTAACACTAATCATACCAACGCTTACTGGTACCTATTTCTGCCATAGCGGGTAGATAACAGCTTACGACAAGTATTACTCAAAATAAACAAAATATTATAATAACTGTAGATTAATTGATAAGAAAATGTCATGAAGTCAAATGTGGAAAAGCAATAAGATCATATTTTCAATGAAAAAGTTCAAAATGAGTACAAATTGACCCGTTATGATATTATGTTTAGTGTTAATAACCTTGCCAATTTAAAAGCAAATTAGCGTGTGTGTTCTAAACCAGTGGTGCGCAAATTTTGGCGACCCCCCAACCAGGGAGGGTGAGGTTGTACTCCGAACTGCTAAATCGGCCGAAAAATTAAAAGAAATCGGCGACCCCCAACAACCTTCTGGCGGTCCCCACAGAAGTCGCGACCCCTAGTTTGGGAATCACTGTTCTAAAGCCCGGGTTCAATTCTGATTGTCTCCGTTTGAGCCCGGTGTTACGTTGTCTAGTGTCTGCGCTTCTGGTATTGTCATGGTCCAAGGGCCACGGGAAACGATTCGACCCGAATTCAGGTATCTCGTTTCCCGTCACAAATATACAGATCCGTGTATATTTAACCAACCTGGATGGATCTCTATATCGACGCTTGAAAGGCAAACGTGACTAAGCGACAATGCGTGAACTTTACAGTAGACTAATTTAAAGTTGAAATACCTGAAAACAAAATTTATTTTAACGAATCCAGCTGTATTAGAATCTAGCCAGTAGCTGTAGGATTGAAATGATTTTAACAGACCTAGAAATATATATTTTTTGCGCATCGAATGTGGTTATTGCCTGTCATTTATATACAAAGCAGTTATTGTCATGTTTGCCTTTCAAGCGTCGATATTTACTAAATATTATATTTTTAATTATTCGTGTTTTTTTTTTCCGAATACCCTACAAATACATCGCTTCAATGTTCCAATGTATTATAATATTTAGGTATGTACTGCGTTATTATAAATTATTTTATAGCCATCGTTGTGCCATTTCCGATTTCGTTCAGTGAATGCACGGTGTTGCCTTAAATTATCGTGTAATTTAGAATGGTAGCTTTTTTTTTATATATATTTTTTGTTTTTCCTTTTTGTAGCTTTCGAAATTAAGAGCTTAAATTTATAACGATTGCGGTTTAAGGCTAGTCGTAAATGATGTTTGTTAGCGAAGGTGATGTTTGGGTCGGTCTGTGTCATTCTCATTACTTTTTTTGGGATTTTTTTGTGTTGATTATTAGTAGATGATGATGCAGACCGTTAACATATCGACTTTGGGGTTAGGAGGGGGGGGGGAGATGAATCGGTTGTATTTGTTTTAATTGTAATTAAATTAATTTCAATGAAAGATGTTCGGACCAAAACGATCGGAGTTCCGTGTCTGATATTTCTAAACATTATGATGTCTGTGGACTCATAACTCATAGTCTTAGCCTACAACTCGCAAGAGCCGTAGGAGATATCACACGGACGAATAAACAAACGACCGTGTCTCCCCGTATCTATATGTATTACAGTTTGGTAGTTTTTTCCACGTATTCCTTGGGATAGCTGTTGTAGCTCTTATAAATGACGTCATAACTTGAAGTTTTAACGCAAAGGCACTACCGCTCTGTCTATTTCTACGCCGGTTTAAAGCCTCGTGTTTTACTACTGGGTTCCGTGAAAAGTGTGCTTAGTGCGAGTTTTTTAACGTTCTCGATAGCGTAAAAGTTAACTCAGATTTGTATGGAGTTGGAACAGCGCCCTTAGCGGCAAACATAGACTTATCGAAAAGTTTAAAAAATTCTCACATTTTTTTCCTATCTATGCTGATAGCCTTGCGGCTATTTCAGCTTCTCCTTGACGTGTAGATCACGGGGCCCAAACCGCGAGCGTTACTAACACTGGCCCTAGCAAGAGCCGTGCTTCGCATAATCTACCACCGGATTGGAAACGCGACCCACTAAGATCTAGTGAGAAACTCAGTGGGTTATAAAATTTAGGAGTTCTCACTAAGCACACTGGTTCGCCGATTTAGATCAAAAATAATGAAAGCGACCGATCGCGTGAACCGTGTTCTGAATTTTGAGGGTATTTAGCAATATTTATGTAATGTAGGGACTTTAACAACAAACCTCGCCTTGAGCGAATGTGGGACAAATAACAGAATACTTTCTGGAAATTTCCGAACAAGATGTCATCTTTCTTTTCCGTAGAAAATATGTGGAGAAAATTACGATAATTTAGTAATTAAATATTATACTAAGTCTTTACTTGTTTATCCATTTCGCCATATCATATATTTTAAGTGATATTCAAATAGACTGCTATACACATATATAATTTAACGACAAAAGAAAAGAAAGACATATTCATTATACATACATATATATTTAGAAATCAATCGAATTTTATTTTTATTTTTACTTAGTTTCAAATATACGAACCACCACGACTTATCGTGAATTTGTTTCGGTAGCTTTAGTAGCTTTTTTGAGCGTCGCATTGGCATCACCACTGCAATAAACAAAAAGACTTAAAACACCGCATTCCTATTGATCGGACTGATTTTTTATTCCTAGTCAAATTGAAATCTACTAACATGTAATAAATTAGAAGAAAAAAAAAGGCTAAATATTATTTCCTTAAAACACCAGTCTTTATTTTAAGGCGGTTAACGAAATTAATGAATACTAATAAAATATGTACAATAACATAGATTTTCCATACTTTTATAGATTATATAGATTTTTTTTTTCTTAAAAAAATATCCATAAGAAAAGGAATCTTGAAACATAAATGGCTTTATTCATCTTTTATAATAAATTTAAAAAAAAGAGAGGCACGTCGCTTTTTTTTTATAATAAGAAAGTCAGGTAATAAGTCATTCTAGCATTGATTAAATTTTTAATTTAAGATAACTGACGTTTTGTTTTGGAACTTGCATGCTGGTTGTTTTTAGATTAAATAGACTGAAGATTGTAATAGTGTGACGTGTAAATAAGTTCAATAAATATGTTCGTATTTAAACAATTGTGGGTTTTAATTAGACGGTCTTGATTAGTTTTTGGAAGGTTAACGATATGGTGTAACTGACTGCGGATCAGAAGATTCCAGGTTCGAATCCTGGCAGGGTCGCCATATGAAGGATTGATCGCCGTGGCGAATATGAAACACGTCTTTGCTGTTCAAATACTTATTTATTACTCTCTTAAATATCTTACTACGCCACAACGACATAGGGAAGATCTTCCACCGAGCGCGTCAAATTGCTCGGTAGACCGACGGTCCGAACGCTTTTTTTTTCTACCCATGCTGGTAGTCTCCAGGGATTATGTCAACTTTTATAATATACGACACGATCTTTTATTGATATCAGCGAAGCACTGCCGTTTTTTGTTTTTTCCTACCTAAGCTGGTAGCTTTGAGAGGCTATGTCAGCGTAACCTAACAAGTAGGTGAGCTCGCGGCACTTAAACCTGAGGACCTTGCCTTGCCTACCCTAGCAAGAGCAGTACTTCGCAGAATCTACCGCCGGATTGGAAACGCGTCCCACTGAGAAGATCCAGAGAGAAGCTTAGTGTTGTTCGGAACTTGTATAGATCCAAAGCTTATCTTGAAAATGTCGTTAGCGAGATT
Organism: Bombyx mandarina; assembly: GCF_003987935.1. The sequence goes on from NW_021011502.1 coordinate 1,534,030, forward strand.
CAGGCTCCTGTCAATTGATACTTACACCTCATGTCTCAATGTGAGAGGCTATGTCAGCGTAACCTAACAAGTAGGTGAGCTCGCGGGGCTCAAACCTGAGGACGTTGCTAACACGAACCCTAGCAAGAGTAGTGCTTCGCAGAATCTACCCTCGGATCGAAATCGCAACCCACTGAGAAGATCCGGAGAGAAACTCAGTGTTGTTCGGAACTTGTATAGATACAAAGCTTATCTTGAAAATGTCGTTAACGAGATTCAGGCGCCTGTCAATTGAGACTTACACCTCATGTCTCAAGGTATTGGCATTCACGTTGTGATGTCTGTGGACTTCCGTAGCCCCTTGAGGTCTGATTGCGCACGAATTTGTTCACACATTAACCAATAAAAATTATTCTTATTAAAAAATAGGCGGCATTTACGTTGTACATGTCTAGGCTCCACTAACCACTTAACAAACCGCTGGCCGTGAGCTCGTGCAGCCATATCTATATATATAAAAATGAATTTCTGTTCGTTAGTCTCGCTAAAAATCGAGAACGGCTGGACCGATTTGGCTAATTGTGGTCTTCAATTATTTGTGGAATTCCAGAGAATGTTTAAAAGGTAGATAAATATGAAAATTCTCGGAATTAAATGAAAATAACAATTTTGTTTTTCCTTTGATGTCCCCCCCGTCGAACGGATTCCTTTTGTTTGTTGAAGTGAAACTTCTTTAGAATCGTTGTGATTTCAAACTCGATGAAACGAAAAAATAAGTCCATAGAGACACAAACACGTAAATGTATAGGATTCAGCCGGCGAGAGAATGAGATAGAACACATTACACGTTTTCAATGTTTTTTTTTAATACAGCGCTATCTATGAGATATTTTTAATAATAACGTGTCTATGAAACCTCTTGTACTGAATTTTATTTTAATTTTTGAAGGTTTCGCTTCTACCACGTGTGAATTGCACATGTTTTTTTTTAAGTTTATTTTATACAAAAGTTTAGGTCTTTTATTTATCGATTGAGGATTGCCGGGTCAGCTAGTAAGCAATAAAACAATAACTAGTGATCCCGATACTGATTTCATAATAAAAACACATATTTTATAAGGTTATTTATTAAAACTATATTTTATTAAACAACTATTCAAACTTATCTAATGTTAATCTAAAAATTTATACAAATAAATTTATCTTATAAATATTATTATATTAAACCGCTGTTACTTATTCGGTTGCTTTCTTTTCTGTACACTGTAAAAGAAAATTATATTATTATTTTAAAGACTGCTTTTCTTCAGTTCGAGTGGTCGTTGGAGCCTATACATTACTACCATCACTACGTTAATGAGGCCACCCTCTTTGAGACAAGAGGTCAATGTCTAGGATCTAGGTCTCATAGTACAACAGCTGTGCCACCCTTCAAGATACAACGCAGTTTTGCTTTGCAACTTAAATAATGAGACAGGAGGTCAATGTCTAGGATCTAGGTCTCACAGTTCAACAGCTGTGCCACCCTTCAAGCTACAACGCAGTTTTTCTTTGCAACTTAAATAACGGATCTAACTGTTAAAAATATTGAATATAGATCGGTCCTTGAATAAGACGTAAAATTTCGAGTCAATTCGACGTTTTGAAGGGAGTCAAAATCACGGTCGAAGATTCCGTTATATACATACTAACATAATATGCATGAAGCTAATTTTTTGATTTTTTTTATTGCTTAGACGGGTGGACGAGCTCACAGCCCACCTGATGTTAAGTGTTTACTGGAGCCCATAGACATCTAAACGTAACATCTACAACGTAAATGCGCCACCCACCTTGATACATAAGTTCTAAGGTCTGATGACTGGTCACCAGATACAGTGTTTTCAGGTTATTTTGGTTGTATTGGGCTATCGCCCAAAATTACACAACTAATTCAATGTTAACTAAAAAATTTTTTTTATTTTATTGCCTTGATGTGTGGACTATCTCACAGCCCACCTGGTGCGGAAATAAGCGGGGCGGTGGTACCTACCCGTGCGGACTCACAAGAGGTCCTACCACCAGTAATTACGCAAATTATAATTTTGCGGGTTTGATTTTTATTACACGAAGTTATTCCTTCACCGTATTTCATTAGAAAAATTAGTACCCGCCTGAGATCCGAACACCGGTGCATCGCTCAACACGAATGCACCGGAAGTCTAATCGTTTAGGCCACGACGACTTTACTGGTGGTAGGACCACATAGGAGACCGCGCGGGTAGGTACCACCGCCCTGCCTATTTCTGCCGTGAAGCAGTAATGCGTTTCGGTTTGAAGGGTGGGGCAGCCGTTGTAACTATACAGAGACCTTAGAACTTATATCTCAAGGTGGGTGGAGCATTTACGTTGTAGATGCCTATGGGTTCCAGTAACCACTTAACACCAGGTGGGCTGTGAGCTCGTCCACACGTCTAAGCAATAACAAAAAATTGCCACAAAGCAAAGTAAACAAAAACCATACTCACAACGTACTCCCATTAACATCTTCGACTAATTCGAAGCTAACTGTGTTCACATTAAAAGCACTCACTACCGAATCACTAACACCATAGAAGTCTTTGTTCACACAACGGTGGATCACATTGAAGAATTGATAGATGCAAAACTCTTGTATTTCACAGAAAGGTCCCAGGAATTTGAGTTGAGCGTAATCATTGTCTTTTGTAAACTCCACAAAGCAATTCAGTAGTTCGTCTAAAATATTCTTGACATCCGTTTGCATGTCCGCTGTTGTGCTTGAAGTATTCGGTTGGGTCGAACACGGATTTGAGGGCTCCGTTGTTTGAGTATCGACCCTCAGTTCTGGTAGATCTTCCGGTGTTACCAGGAATACGTCGGGCGGGGCCTCTTTGTATATACGAAGTTGTCTGGAATTGTAAAAAAAATATATTAAAAGTAAAGTGGCAAAAGAAGGGTAGGGAGACCGAAAAGACGATGGGCTGACGACATAACCGAAATAATAGGTAAGGACTGGCAAACTACAAGGATAGAGAGCAGTGAAAAGGACTGGAGCCTTAACCCGAGGAGGGGTAATAATCTAATAACAAAAACTAACTCTTACTAATATTTAGACAATAAGCATTAATATGTAACTAAACATTAACAAACAAATACCACATTTGAAATGAAATTTATAAGGAAATACAGGCTTCTTTTTTTTATTTAATTTTTTTATGCTCAGGCCATACTAATCTCTTGTGAGCTTCCTGGATATTTTCTTTTGTTATTTGTTGCACATCGTGAATGTAAATTGAATTCATGTAAATGCCTTCACTCAGTTTGAGACATGACGTCTCAGTCTCAAAAAATATTCCTTTTTTCTATTGCTTAGATTGGTGGACGAGCTCACAGCCCACCTGGTGTTAAGAGGTTACTGGAGCCCATAGACATCTACAACGTAAATGCGCCATCCACCTTGAGATATGAGTTCTAAGATCTCAGTATAGTTACAACGGCTGCCCCACCCTTCAAACCGAAACGCATTACTGCTTCACGGCAGAAATAGGCAGGGCGGTGGTACCTACCCGCGCGGACTCACAAGAGGTCCTACCACCAGTAATAATATTACAATTTCTCCTACTACGAGTTTTTGACATTTGTATATTTTTAATCTTAGGACGTTAAGTTTCCAAACAAAACTAAGTCTAGCTTACCGGTGAGGCTGCTCGCCTTCGCTCTCTGTGCCAAGAACGAAGCAATTGTGAGCGTATATTTCATTCAAAATCATCTGTTGAGTGCCAGCTTTAACCCGTGGTGTGTCATCATCAGCATTGATGACCTCGTGGACCAGGCAATGTATGATTCTTCTCTCCTTAGGAAACAACTTCTTGTCGAATAAAATCTCAATTTCTTTATTGTTCTTAACAAATTCTAATATGACATTCAAGGCGTTAGTTCGCAATTGTTCCTTGCTTTTGCGCAATATGTTCTTGCGAGCTGATTTGGTTTTCGCTTTATTAGCCGGCGGTTTTGTAATCCTTACTGGCATTTTGCTGTTCTGACCGAAGCCTATGTTTTTGTTTGCCTGTAAAATGTAGAAATTTATGTTTCTTATTGAAAACACCCTTTATATTTATTTTTATTTATTTATACTTATTGTACACAAAAAGAAAATACAATCAAAACAGATTTAAAGAATGTCTAAATACTATATACAAAGGCGAGCTTAACTCATTCATGAGTTTTCTTCCAGTAGACCATTAGCAGAGAGAAATACAATGTATAAGAGGGGAATAGTGTACAATATATGAACTATTAAAGCATGATTTTTAAACTAAGCATTAAAAAAATAATATAAATAAAAATACATAAAACAATAACTTAAATACGATTAAAGTGACAAGAAATGTTTCTTCATTTGACTCTTAAAAACTTCTAGAGAGGAACTAGCACGAATTTATATAATAATTTCCTGGCATTTATACTGGGAGAGTATTTATTTTAACTTCACCGGTACACGGTCAAGAAAATAGTTCAAGGTTTGGGTCCTTGATTGTATAATGTTTAAGTATATAAAAATGTACACACATTCATTTTTACATTATTAAATTTCATGAAGCATACACAATTGTATGCCAATTGTACTTTTTTTTGTATTTAATGTTTGGTATACAATAAAAAATACTCTCTCTCTCTCAAACACTTACGTAAGTTGCATTGGGAGCGATCGGTTCCAGTATACCTTCACCACTCTTGCCCAAGCCGCCGCCTTGATAACCCATTTTCTGCATCATACTATTAAAAAAAAACAACTCGTGGTCAATTTAACATGAATTTATGAAATAAATATAAAAATTTATAGTATATTATTATTGAATTGATATATACACGAAATACAATATAAATAATACACATGTCAAACTCGTAGTAAGAGAAATTGTAATATTATTAATGGTGGTAGGACCTCTTGTGAGTCCACATGGGTAGGTACCACCACCCCGCCTATTTCTACCGTGAAGCAGTAATGCGTTTCGGTTTGAAGGGTGGGGCAGCCGTTGTAACTATACTCAGACCTTAGAACTTATATCTCAAGGTTTGTGACGCATTTAGGTTTTAGATGTCTATGAGCTTCAGGAACCACTTGACACCAGGTTTCTGATTCTATTGCTTCTTAATGCTGTTACAGCTTCAGTGGTTGTCTTTTAACAGCATAGATAGGATTTGTTATTCTTAGGTACCTTTCGGCCTTACTCATTGTTACAGGCTGAGACATCGCTTTGAACAGGCTCTTGTGTAATTTGTTGACAACAGGTACAGGAGTATAGATCTTCTTCTTGGGGACCGTGGAGGTTTCGGGCAGTAAGCCGGCCCTACGCCAATTGTCCCTCGTCCAATCATTGTCCGGAGTTGGTTGTTTCGGTAAGCTGAAATAATGCAGACGTTAATCAAATTAAAATATTCTGACTGTGTTGCAACTGATATAGAATAGAGATACCATGTTTATTTTTAAGTGTTATAAAATTTGATCGAACTATTTACGAGATAATAGCCTGCAGTCTTATATCACAATGTGATACTTTTTGGTAGGGTGTATTCTCAGCCAGAAAGGATAAGGCCAAGGTAAGTGCCATCCTATCTATTTCACAAGAGATGCCCTTTAAATGCCCTCATGATGCCCTTTAAATGCAGTACAGGATACCCATTGTAACGTCAAAACTGGTCACCACTTAACCAAAGTGGATTGGATTTGTTTTTTAAATCAACGACTGTAAATCCATTCAGAAATGGCTAAGTTTTAATTTTTTTAGGACAACAACGTAATGACCATCACTAGAAATAACAGTGATGATGTCAATCCAATATCCGATGTGTGAGCTTCTGGGAGATAACGACACTTTGACCAATTTATTACTGAAAATCTAATGCTATGTTTTATTATATCAATCAGTCAAATTTTCCTAAAAGTGACCATTTTATAAACCGTTGTTTAAGAGGAATATTTTTGTATCTAAATATTTTTCTCTTATCCTATTGTATCCAAAAAGCACAAGAATAAGATGTAGAAAATGTTCCTAGTATTAAATAGCAATGACATTGTTTGTGTATTGAACAGCATTAATAAAAACTGTGAGTATAGATAGCCACTCAGCTAAGAGATACTCATCTCTTATAGGTTTAATAAATGTTAAACCCATAAGAGATAAGTATCTGACAGCTTAACATCAAACATCCATTCAATGTGTATTTATTGTTAATGGAAGGATAACAAATGTCTGGGAGTCCATTCCAGTTTCACCGGTACTTTTATTCAGTAAAAATGACAGCATGCATTATGAATATGGAATACATGCTATTATTTTAGCAGGCAATGGCTTAGATCTCTGGCATAATTCGTGTCTATTAGCGACCATTTACCAGCAGGAGATATGCAATAAAAATAACTTACTCAAAGTTTTCAGCGACAGCATCAGGGTCATTATAGAGCTCCTCGCGACTTATAACGCGCCTAGTTTCTGTCTCGCTAGCTTCAGCATCATCCTGAACCAGCTCTACTGAACCATCCTCCGAATCTACACTACACGTATCGTGAAAATTCGACTTTCCATCGATAGTGTTATCATGGCATTCGTCCGATACAGAGGGACCTTCGCAATTTAGGTTTCCAGAATTCATGATTCGAATTTAGAAGGTCTCTAAGCGAAATAACAAATTATAGACAACACTGTATCATTGTCCAATAACTATTCACAACACATAGGAATATTTTTTGACTGACTGACTAGGGCTTGTTTGATATATGATATTTCATAATATTGTAATTTCAAATAATTAAAATGTAACTACGGTACCTAAATAGCACTTAATTCAAAGCAGCAAGTACCTACATACCAAATAATACCAATAAATATATTAATTAATTGATTTGATCTAGTGAAGCGTAATACCGTAATACGTTTCGATTTTTTGGTGTATCGATACATCGCGATATTTTGTATTGATAATGTCAATGCAAAATAATATTACTGTTTCATATCACTTCGGCGGAATATCGCATCAAAAATATTATATTGTGTCGGTTACTTAGAGCAATATTTGGTCTATGAAATCTTAAAATAGCTGAAAATAACATTATAAAATGTAAGCAATATATATAATTATATTTCTATTGTATTCAGCCATAGTTACAGGGACCAGCTTAAGCTTTTGCAATAAGTATGATACGGGTAAATATTGCAACAGCTCCACAACAAACTGGTTGCTGCAATGTATTGGAATTCATCGAGACAAAAAGGGATGATCAACATTCCCAATCAATATCTGTGAGAACAGTATCAGGATAAAAAATCAAATCCTATAATGTACTTACTGCACAAGCGAAAACTAGCTTCCTCTCATATTGGATAACCCATTCATTCAAAGTCCAGCTCTCGTTCTTATATTCTTCAACTAACAAAATGTCAACAGAAAATTGAAATAACATAATATGGGTTATCGAAACAATTTATCATCATTAACATCATCATTATCATAGATGCTAAACATTGGTACATTGGCAATTGTAAAAAAACTAGTCTTAGAGAGTATTGAATGAATGAATTATTTATTTTATTTCAGACAACAACAAGTCCATATGTGTACATAGTATCATTGAAACATACTTAAAATTAACAAACAAATCAAATAAAAAAAAAGATACATTTATTTAAAATAATTATCAGTTGAATACATTTCAAATATTCCATTCAACAGATACTTACTTCGAACCAACCATTATTATGATTATTATTATTTAGTCCGCAGGTGAACCATGATACAATGGTTCAAGTACCGACAGTCATAACGGTCTGTTAATGCCTTCAGAATGCTGTTAGGGCTGACCCAGACCCGGCGAATCAGGAATGAACCTTTCCCGCATGGTCGTAAAGAAACAATCGACTCGTGCCTCGGCGAACATTCCCGACACGCTACAGAACCGAGGCAGCCCCAACAACACCCTGAACGCATTGTTGTATTGGACGCGTAAGGCGCTGTACTGCTTTTGACTATAGAGCACCCACAGGCTGCCCGTATAGAAGGCGTACAAAACGCTCTAAATAGAGTAATTTTGACATCCCGCGAACATCGAGCGAACCTGCGGGCAATCATATTAGCTCTTACAGACAGCGCTCCCCGCTTCCGCTCAATGTCTGCATCGTCCCTCAGGTCAGAAGTTACAAAGTGTCCTAGGTATTTAAACTTGTCTACTGTGCATAGTGGCATGCCATTCAGTTTGACGGAGGGAATGTTATCCAGACACCTGCCTCTGGCCTGAAACACTATACACTCACTCTTCTTTGTATTATACACCAGACCGTGACTTAGAGCATACCTTTCACATAATATATGCCAAGCAGCTATTGCAGTAATTGGTTTTATCACATATATCCCCGGTCCTATTCTTCACAATTGGCACCGCCACAGTCTTTAACATCTCCTCAGGCAAGTAGGAGTGTCCCATACATAAATTGTAGAACATAACCAAGAACATGTCCGCTAAACTTTTATAATTCTTACAGCAATGAGATTCGTCTTTTTGTAAATTAAAATAGAAAATGAAGAAAATGAGATAACAGTTTAGTTAAGTCTAATGCGATATTTACAATATTGATATAAAGGTATACGATAAATGAGTCGTCTATTATCAAAGGCGGCAATCTGTACATTTGGACAACATTTTTTTATTGATATGTCAATACAGATTTATTTGAATATAATCGTCTCCTTCAAAGAATACGGTTCAAAACCTGCATTAAATAAAGGTTAATAGTTAACCTATTATTTATCTAAGATGTCGTTCCGAAGAGTTTTGTGACTGCCAATGGAATACAAAGTCAATAATTCGTTTTTCTGATTTACCAATCATTGTCCAAAAGTCAGATTGCCGGCTTTGATAATAGTCGACTCATATATGAGTCGTCTATTATCAAAGGCGGCAATCTGTACATTTGGACAAAAAATTTTTATTGATATGTCAATACAGATTTATTTGAATATAATCGTCTCCTTCAAAGAATACGGTTCAAAACCTGCATTAAATAAAGGTTAATAGTTAACCTATTATTTATCTAAGATGTCGTTCCGAAGAGTTTTGTGACTGCCAATGGAATACAAAGTCAATAATTCGTTTTTCTGATTTACCAATCATTGTCCAAAAGTCAGATTGCCGCCTTTGATAATAGTCGACTCAAATATCGTGTGTCGCTGCAATCAGTTGCGATACATTACGATACGATATATGAATTTCAATATGATAAATCGAAATATATAAGTTGGGCATCACTAATTTGATAGATGCACAGAGATAACTATTAGAGACCATCCAGACACTTTGACAGATACCACTCAAATACGATGTCACTCAGTTGTCACTTTTATAAAATTGACATTTCCATAGACTTCAGTGATTTCACTATTTGCGAATGTGGTCTTGACGAAGGCTCTCCAAATCACATGTTTTTCAGTTGTCCACGTCTATCTTCCTCCCTCTATGATCTCCTTCCTCCTGATATTCCTCGCCCCATTGATCTCAAATCTCTTCTTTCCCTTGTCAACTCCCCTTTCGTTTATATTCTTAGTTCATTCATTAACCATAACAATATTAAGCTGTAGTTTGTCTGTCTGTTATCGAACTAACCCCTGTATATATATGTTGTATGTATATTGTTTTAGGTAAATCAACAGAGATCCTGTCATCAAACATTCTTAGCTACTCACTTAATTCTTAGTGAATATCTGTGACCTTGCTCGTTCACGAAGCCCGCTATAGAAAGCAGAGTATTAAATACACTTGACATTGGCGAAATCTAAAAGGAAACGCCATAAACCGAAGAGATAGATAGATAGATTTCACTGTACTATATAGGTCTATGTTTCACTGTCGAAGATAACATTCCCCATAGATAATACACATAATTATACATTCCCAAATCGGAGGTCGGAGACAATAAGTGCTTGTTACAAGAGCCGAAGCACATCTGGTGTCAGAAAATTGAAATGGAAAAAATTAAATACAACCGAGTACGGCGGGAAACGAAATTAAATTAAATGAGGTAAGGCAACACGATGTTACAATACTTAGGATTAAACCAACATTTTGCCGCAAAGGTATTGGACTGTGAAACGAGATAAATTTTGTCAAAAAGATTCTCCAAGATCACTTATCTATATTTATATTAGTTTAAGTGAAGTGTGCTGGATTGCTGTGAAGTGTGGTAATTTATCATAATCTGGATCCAAACCAGCCTTTAAGTTAAGGTAGTTTTACATTCATTTTTATTTTATTCCGAATTCTAGCACTGTTTTTAAAATCTTTCCACTTGCTACTATGGCGCTACCTTAATTAGTTTCCTTTCAGCGAACACTTTTTTACACACTCAGAAGATGGTGCTCCATACTTTGACCCTCCATATATAAAACGAAGTCAACTAGTAAATGGGCCTGAAATATCAATAACCGTAACTGGCAACCGAAGTATGTACGTAGAAATGGAAACAGATTCCAACAGTAATATTTTCTATAACTTATCTCCATTACTGGTGGTAGGACCTCTTGTGAGTCCGCGCGGGTAGGTACCACGACCCCGCCTACTTCTGCCATGAAGCAGTAATGCGTTTCTGTTTGAAGGGCGGGGCAGCCGTTGTAACTATACTGAGATCTTAGAACTGATATCTCAAGGTGGAACTCAATATGTACGGTCCGTAATCCCCTACAAGGCGATCAATCAAGCATAACAATTAAAATTAGTTTAACAGCTAAGATCACAAAAGACCGCAATTTTAATAGCGATGCACATATTAGGCAAAATTTCGTCTTTAATTAAATAAAAATAAAACATAATTTGTTTCAACAATATATTTCTCTACAATAATATTATTTACTATTCATCTTCTTACAAAGTAGCACATTAGACATCGAAGGTATAATCATCCATGATTTTTATTCTTTATTCAACACAAAAAATATCAAAAAGCAAAACAAAACTCTATCTAATGCTTTACTTCATATAACGCGCACCACACCGCCCAGCGAGGTTATTTGAAACACCACAGATGTCAGATTACTACTCAAATAGTAAATTTTATAATTGGCAACACAGCATCGTCTCGCTCTAGCATGTCGGTGGCGTATTCGCCGTCTCTCGCACTATTCCGTCATCCAGTAGAAACGGGAGCCGAGCCTTGGTGGTTTCTTCTCGGCGTCTTCTGGTAGAGCTGGCGTGGCGTCCGGGTAGACAGCCTTTGGCTCCGGTAGAGGCTTCGGTCTACAAAAAAAATATTTGAGTCACAAATAATTCCCGATATCTCTATAGCGGTCACGATGGCTTACCTAATTAATATAATTTTTAGTTTACATTGAATTAGTTGTGTAATGTTGAGTGATAGTCAGTCCAATACAACCAAAATAACCTGAAAACACTGTACCATATATATATATATATATATATATATATATATGGAAATGGTGACCAGTCATCATAGTCAAAATAATGTATTTTTTTAAACAATCTTTATTGCGTGCGGTGTTCAGGACAAACATACCTCATCTCTCCTCATAAGTGCTATGAAAGATAACGAAGAGATTGACTAGGGAGTGGGCAGTAACATTCTTACGGTATTATGCTATTGTGAGGTTATTTATGGTTATTGGTTATCTATGGTGGTGTGTATTGTCGTATGGGAACCTCATTAGAGCATAACCTTGAGAGGCTATTTCAGCGTAACCGTGGCTAGTAGGTGAGCTCACGGGGCTCAAACCTGACGACGATGCTAACACGAACCCTAGCAAGAGCCGTGCTTCGCAGAATCTACCACCGGATCGGAAACGCGACCCACTGAGAAAATCCGACGAGAAACTCAGTGGGCTGTGTCTGAGAGTTAATTTACTCGTCGAGCCCTTCGTCGCAAGCGACGGGTTCGATGAGAACGGTGACCGGTGCTTGAAGTACCTAAAAGCACCGTTAGTGGATCGGGAGGAAAAGGATTGCTGCATGTTAACCACTGATTAACATATCGTCTTCTCGCATTAAAACTGTATAATCTCAAAACTTACTAATTTTACAGGAGATCGTTTTAAAGGTGTAACATGTGGTATTTTTAATATTAATCATCTTGGCAACATTTATTTTTTATTTTTTACCAGTTACATTATCTGCCTTTTAAAATAAGATAAAAGTATGTATTAACTTTGTTAATAGTAGTCAAACATTGATAAATAAAAAATAAAAAAACTAAAGCTACAATACGCTTTCTGACAGTATTTATGAGAAAAATACTGGTCATACCAAATGATTCCGCATATTAATTCAATTTCGAATATTTTTGAAAATTGTACACTTGAATGCGAAAAGACGATATATGGCTTATTACTAAAACTGTTGAGTAAGCTAAGTGGGGCGAGGTATCATTCTCCTACACCAGTATACTGCAACCGCCTTTATTAGTGGCAGAGCTATTGTGAACCTGGATACAAAGCTGTCACACATAAAACAATCATGCGTTTTGGTTTTCAAGGTGAGATAGTGATTATATGGTACTATGATGACTTTGAACTAATTTCTCATGGCAGCATAGACGTTGAGATCTTGTAACCATTTGACACGGTGGACCATGAGCTAAACCCTATATTTTTTATAATCCTAAGATGGATGGACGAGCTCACCGCCCACAGGGCGTTAAGTGGTCAATATGGCCAATAGACATCAACCATGTAAATGCAGCTGCCTTGAGACATGAGTTCTAAGTCTCGATTTTTACAGCATAACGGCTGCCCCGTCCTTCAAGCCCAAACACATTACTGCTTCACAACAGAAACAGGCAGGGTGGTGGTAACATACCTGCGTGGGCTTACAAGATAATCTACCACTGCAAGTCAATAAAAAATCATTGCAAATAAATTGCATTAAATTCAACCACGCAATCTCTGTTTAGTTCATGGAGGTAGATTCATCTTCCTCGTTTGAATGTATACGGTAGGCAGTGGCTTAGCTCTTCCCCTGGTATTGCTGATGTCCATGGGCGACGGTAACCACTCACCATCAGGTGGGCTGTATGCTCATCTGCCTACAAGGGCAATAAAAAAAAAAGAATTATGTTTAAGTAATACCTCTTGGTATCGTGAACTCGAGCCTCGCAGAAATATCCAAAGCCAGGGCGAGGTAAGTTTAGTTTCTCAAGCATGCACTGATCAAAAACGCCTTGAGTCTTCCGGCAACTGGAACATAAGATATTCACTTTTTGTATTCACGTTTTGTAGCCCCACATGATCAATATATGAAATCTTATTCACCTATTATTTAACAGATTATCTTCTTTGGTTTTCAATTTTAATGAGTAACATTTACACATATCAGTATATTGTTTCCGGAATCATTACTTTAACAACAATTTTGGTAAGTTATTATTGAATGTCAGATATACATAAAATTAAATTGCTAATAATTCTTCAATGTTTTTTTCATAATGATCTATAAGAAATAATGTTGTGAAATTTAAATACTTTAACAATTTTGGCACTAGTACATATTAAAGACTCCTTCAAGATATTTGTATCCAAAATAATCACGCATGCAAGCATGATGACTTGAAAAAATACATCCACGGGGAAAATTGTTTATGAAAGCATGTAACTTCTGTATTTTCCAAAAAATCTGGTACCACCTTCTGGATTCTTACTACCAATCAGCACAAGTACACATATTGGGGTACAGAACTGTCAAGATATTAATTATTTACAAATCACTGACTGCCTGAAAGCGTAGTCTCCTGAGCTCTTGTCTAAACAGTTGGAGTACTGATTAAACTCAGCCAAGCAGGTCTTCTTCACTTTCCTGAAGAACTCCAATGTACAGGCAGTGACCGCCTTACCCTCGTTGATACATTTTCTAGGATCATTCTCTTCTTGACGACACAGCATGTACTCCTAGACAACACAATGATTACTTTTGAACATATTTTGTTGATCTATATGATGTAGATTTTGATACATTAATATTTAAAAACTTTCAATTTTTGTGAGCTGTTTTTGCTTATTTGTTAAGATTCATTGCAGAATGTACTTAAAAATTTTGTTATGTTTCTATACAATCACTTAATTTTAATAATGTAAACAATAAAATCGAAAGAAGTGCAAGAATTTCTATAAATATCTGAAAATAAAAGTAACTGATGCTCTTAGAAGTAAATAAGTACAGGTGTAAATTTTATAAGAAAAATAATAAATTGTGATAAAACAAATTCTCTCATCAAAACATAACCTATATTTTTGTTGATTATGCAATCAAACACTTTCTTTTAAAAGATATGATATACACTTAATATTTCAAGAAAATTTTTATATTGTTATTTACTTACATTGTTAATGGTTTCACAATATTTTCCCAAATGAAAGGAACCAGCATATAAAGTTGATCCAGATAAATTGACCTCTTGGACGGTCAACTCTGAATCTTCGGGTAAATAGACGTCGGCGGTCACCACCATTGTTTTATTTAAGTTGTATTACACAAGCAATTTTGAATTAATTAATATTTTGCCGAAACAAATATGATAATTCCTTCCACAAAAGCAGTGGAAGAAATCTGTCTCGAAAAACAACAAAATTTGTCTTTATTTTTTAAAGCGGTGTAGATTTATTCGGATTCTTTGTATGTGAGCGAGATAGCATTCATTCAATTTCTACTGAATTTTGTAGGATAATAGTAGTAATTTCATTTTCTTTAGAGTTGAGGAAGAGGGAACACGCACAACTTCAAACACCTTCATCAAATTAGATTAAACTAAACCATAAATTAATATATAAATTTATTATAAATATATTATAAATAAATTTATTATTAATTTATAAATAATAATTAAAAAACCTTAAATGTAGAGTTGAAAAATATAATAAAAGTACCAATACGCGTAAATTTAAAGAAATTGTTCAAAAGCTTATATATAAAAGAGCAGCTCTACTGACAAAGAAACTTTAAAATAATGACGCACGCAGACTTGAGCACGAAATCACGAAATACATTCTATAAATTATTGACTATTTGACTATTTCTGGTTTTTGAGTTTCGCTATTAGTAGGAGTAGGTAGTCTTATCTTAATGCTGAAATAGATAAAAAGTAAAAGTTTTTTTAGCAGCAACGAAACTTTTAGCAAGGCTTTGTATGGCAAATTGATGAGAATTCTATATATAACAAACTGACAATTTTGAGAAAGCATCGGAAAACTGCAACTCTAATGCTTCGACCTCGAAGTCATGTTGTATTATTTTTTTAATCAATTTTATGCACCCTAGAATATTACTGGTGGTAGGACCTCCTTTGAGTTCATTGAAAAAGTCAGTAAATGACCAACATTTTACTGAGATTATATTTCATACATTATCATCTCATCTCATCTCATTTAATTTCATGCCATGTTTCATATCAATCAACTTCACTTCATTTCACTTCATATTATAATTTTTCAGTTAAATAAGAAATTTAAGATAACGTTGGTATTTACCTTGGCCTTTCCATTTGAAAAAGTAAAACTACTACTACTATAATCTATGGTTTCACGGTTGTATGGGCTTAGATCCCCTTGCCTTTCCTAATAAGGAAAAACTGTACCAAAAAATCTATGGTTTAAAGATGACAGTTTGAGTCGGTTAATTAGCAGGCACTGTAAAAATAAGCATTTTAAAATAAAATTAAAGAACCACGCTTGTTAATAAAACACGTAAAAATGTGCGATAATGAATTGATCAATAAAATATTCAGTGACTTCCAAAAGAATCTCGACCAAGAACAAGAACTACGCGAGGTATAGTAAATTTGCCGGGTTTTATAGATTGTCTGTTTTGAAGTCGTAATGGCTTGTGGGATAAGACTCCCGGTGTACTTGTCTAAGTGATTAAATGATGTGACTATGCCAGTGTTCACATTCCACAGGCAGGTATAAAATTTTCTAATGAAATACGTACATAACACATGTTTTCGAATGGTTTACACAATTAAGGAATGGCGCCGTCAGAGAAAATTTTAAATCCTGAGTTTTTTTTTACCTACCTATCTGCCCATAGACTCGAGGGACTATTCTGATTTCATCTTGACGGACGGGTGAGCTCACAGGGCTCATCCTAAAAGAAATTACCTAAAAGAGCATTTCTTTGCTGAATCTACCACCGGATCGGAAACGCGATTTACTGAAAAGATCCGACGTGAAATTCAGTAGATTAGGCAGTTGCGGTACGCATTTTTTTAATTAGATCACTTCCAACATTAGGAGTATATTAAGTTTTCTTCGTTACCAACGACTAAAGTGTCATTTGTCAACATTTGAATATTGTCATAGAATGATAGCTTAGAGAGAATGCGAGATTAAACGGTAAAAGTACTTTTGATTATCTTAGTTTCTCATCTTTCAAGAAATGCAGTGGTATTCACATTGTCATCTCCGAGGGCTCTGGTAACCGTATAATGCCAGTTGAAAAATACCCTCGTTCACTCAACTTAACAAAAAAAGTATTGAAGTTTCAAGTTAATAATAAATAAATAAATAAATATTTACTAACAATTACGCCACGGTAACTGATCCCGTGATGAGTTCGTAAAGAACTCGTGTTACAGGTACCAGATAACGGAAATAAATGTAAGATTTTTATTATACACATACATATATTTAATATACATCCATAACCCTGGAAAAGACATTTATATTTATCATACAAATATCTTCCCTTGGCGGGATTCGAACCCGCGACCCCCTTATGTAGTGACCATGTCATTTACCACTACACCAGACAGCTGTTTAATGTTAATATAATTACAGACTATTCGGACTATATGTAAAGAGGTTGACCAAATATCTCGGGAAGCGACCACAGTGCTCCAAGTAATACACTACAATGAAGCCGGCAGTAAGTTTCATATACAGTAATACATACCCCATATAATACAGTACTCATACAACATGTGTTGTACCCCATATAAAATAGCGTCTACCCTCTACACTATATATACTATAGACTACATCTCTGTATGAACTAAAAGTATTCTCAACTAGCTGACCCGGCAGACTTCTTGTGCCTCAATCGATAAATAAAAAACCTAAACTTTTGTATAAAATTAACTTAAAACAAACAAAAGGAATCCGTCCGTCGGGGGACACATCAAAGGGAAAACAAAATTGTTATTTTTATTTAATTCCGAGCATTTTCATGTTTATCTACCTTTTAAACCTTCTCTGGACTTCCACAAATAATTCAAGACCAAAATTAGTCAAATCGGTCCAGCCGTTCTCGAGTTTTAGTGAGACTAACGAACAGCAATTAATTTTTATATATATATATATAGATAAGATAGATTTAATTTTAGTAAAATACACAAAATTAATTGGAAATAAACTCTTTTTTTTTTTTTTAATGGGAATCTGCCGATACTTTCAGCAATTTCTGCCAGTGTCGTGTTATGGCTACACATGGAACTCCTTAATGGGAAACATTATATAGAGCTATATGGGCATGGGTTTTAAAAGCATTCATGAAATGATAAGTACAGTGTTTGATCACCATTTCAATAGGTAAACAGTGACTTGGCGGTGCTCCTGGCATTGCTGACGTCCAAGAGCGACGGTAACCACTCACCATCAGGTGAACCGTATGCTCGACTGCCTAAAACGGCAATAAAAATATATATAGTTCAAATAAAACTTGAATTGGTACATTGATTAAAGGTTGTCGAGTGACGTTGAGACTACACTTTTGTCATAGTACTTTGAACACATGCAAATGAAAACGGTAATTTCCTAATCAAACAGTTGCTCCGGCATGTGGCAAAGCTCGTCTACTTTTCGAGAAGGCCCACGATGGATACGCAAGACTGAAAGATGCTGTACCACCAACAGATTACTTCAAGTAATGTGATTGTCAGAATTATTTTATTACTAGCCGTACTCTGGGCTTTAAAATTGACATTACTATTTATTGTCATTATTATTAGGGTGTCCAATGCTCATATAAATATTAGCCTATCCATTAAGTACATGTATTTTCTACACGGTTTTTTTTTTTTTTTTTTATTGCTTAGATGGATAGACGAGCTCACAGCCCACCCGGTGTTAAGTGGTTACTGGAGCCCATAGACATCTACAACGTAAATGCGCCACCCATCTTGAGATATAAGTTCTAAGGTCTCATTATAGTTACAACGGCTTGCCCACCCTTCAAACCGAAACGTATTATTGCTTCACGGCAGAAATAGGCAGGATGGTGGTACCTACCCGCGCGGACTCACAAGAGGTCCTACCACCAGTAATTAAGCAAGTTATAATTTTGCGGGTTTGATTTTTATTACACGATGTTATTCCTTCACCGGAAAAGTCAATAGTGAACATTAGTATCTAGTAGTCTTAGTATTTAGTAGTATCTAGTAGACTCTGAGAAAGACGAATCTGAAGACACTGAAATGAATCTATTTCTAAGAGATTTAAGAGTCATGCTACATTAACAAACAAAAGAAGGCAAATCTAGGCAATCTTTAGGCGCTTAGTAACAGAAATTGACTTAAGTACTTCAATCAGTCGCGTAGGGCACCGGTGACCTACACGGCAGTCGATGGGTTAAACAAAACGCGTGTGGAACTTTAACTGAACTTCTTGAAGTTCTAGTTTTTATCAAGATTATAGACTTTTAAAATATCTTAAAGACTAAACGGTAAAAGTCACAAATTGTTTATCGACCTTGCAAATTATTGGACTTTATAAATTTTAATTCTAAGATTTTCGTTTGATAATGTCAAGTTGATATAAAATACTGACTGCCTGATTTCGGCTTGGCCCGAATTATAGTATACGTGGCGGGTAGCCATCACAGAACACAAGATATTTGACAGATGCCAGAATCTCGCTTACGACAATTTCAACATAAGCTCGCATATATACAAGTTCCGAACAACAACATTCGGACCGTCGGTCTACCGAGCTAATATCATCCGCTCGGTGGAACTTCCACGTAAGCGAGATTCAGGCATCTCAAATATCTTGCGTTGTATGATGGCTACCCGCCACAGTACAGTACGCTAAGCCCACCGGTGGGCCTTAAAGCGTTCAACGTGTTAAGCAATTCCTGTTATAATTATGGATTTTGTTTGTTTGCCGTTTGATGGTAACCGGTTACTGTTGACCATGGACGTCAGCAATGCCAGCGGCTAAGTTTCCACCCACAGCTTTATATGTACCGAGTTATTATAATCGAAAATTTATTCTGATTTATTCATATATATAAAGTTTTGTTTATAATGCAACTGATTATCAATAATACACATAAAAATACACTATAAATTTTAAAATTGATATGCCAGTATTGTACTCAAGAGTTGAAACGGAAATTCCATTTCAGGTATCAGGATCACTGGAGATTCATGACCCAACGCTACTGTTATCTGATAGCGCTCACGATATGGCTAGAGAAGGGAATCCTGGCTTCACACGAGACCATGGCTGAAATATTAGGTGGTATGTGTTACACAATATTATTATTGGGCATCTTGGCTTAGTAGAATGGCGCTACCTTTTATCCCGAACAAAAATTTCACTGCGACGCTTAATTGAGTCGACTATTATCAAAGCCGGCAATGTGACTTTTGGACAATTATTGGTAAATCCGAAAAACGAATTATTGACTTTGTATTCCATTGGCAGTCACAAAACTCTTCTGAAAGACATCTTAGATAAATAACAGGTTAAGTATTAACCTTTATTTAATGCAGATTTTGAACCGTATTCTTTGAAGGAGACGATTATATTCAAATCAATCTGTATTGACATATCAATAAATTTTTTTTGTCCAAATGCACAGATTGCCACCTTTGATAATAGACTACTCAATTAGCGTTAGAAAAATTAATTGACACTTGTTATCCTTTGTTATTCGGAGGAAGCCGCGACTAACAGTGTATTCACGTAAATTAGGCTGTTTAAATTTTTAATTTAATTTAATTTTAATGATAAAATGTTATTTCTTACACTGGGCATCTTATCTTCGGGTTAAGTCTTCGGATAAGACTTCGGATTCAGTGTGTTGTTTTTTCAACGGCCGTCTGGTGTAGTGGTAAGTGACATGGTCACTACATACGGGGGTCGCGGGTTCGAATCCCGCCAAGGGAAGATATTTGTATGATAAATATAAATCTCTTTTCCAGGGTTATGGATGTAAATTAAATATATGTATGTGTATAATAAAAATCTTACATTTATTTCCGTTATCTGGTGTACCTGTAACACAAGTTCTTTACGAACTTATCACGGGACCAGTTAACGTGGCGTGATTGTTAGTAAATATTTATTTATTTATTATTTATTTATTATTTCATTTAATTTCATCCTAATTGATTAAAGTTTTATTATTATTCATATTATAATAGTATAAGAAGAGAATCCATGACTTGGCTTAAAGGTATTTTTTACCAGGTCACAATATTGATATATTAGATACGAGAGTAAAAATAGATATTATACTATTTTCCAGTTAGTCCAGTGGAGTTAAAAGAAGGTTTCCATTTGGACATTGAAGACTATCTGATTGGGCTATTGACGATGTGCTCAGAATTGGTACGTAACAAAATCAAAATATTAAAATACAATGAAAACATATTCTAGTCATAAGGATATTTTCAAGATTACCTAATATTTTGCTCTCTATTAATACTGAGAACTTTTAAAATATTGAATAAGTTGATTTCGGCTTATTTACTGTGATGACAGCATTCTTTACCTGAACCTATGGATATCTCAGTGTAATGTCATCATGTACTTACTGGTGGTAGAACCTCTTGTGAGTCCACAGGGGTAGATAGTACACACTTTGCCTATTTCTGCCGTGAAGCAGTAATGCGTTTCGGTTTGAAGGGCGGGGCAGCCGTTGTAACTATACTGAGACCTTAGAACTTATATCTCAAGGTGGGTGGCGCATTTACGTTGTAGATGTCTACGGGCTCCGGTAACCACTTAACACCAGGTGGACTGTGAGCTCGTCCACCTGAGTAATCATAAAAAAAGCATTATATACAGAAGAGTTTATTTGCTTTGAGACATTTATTGTTAATCCATTCCCCCCCCCCCCCCCAACCCCCCCGTGAACACGTATGGTCCGTTGCAGTCTCGTCTGGCCGTGAACTCTGTGACCCGCGGCGACTACGAGCGCCCCCTGAGGATCTCCAAGTTCGTGATGGAACTGAACGCCGGCTTCAGGTGAGTCGGAGTTGTGGCCACCTCCTGCCTTGACACCTGATCGTGTAGGGGACCTCTTGTTGTAGCTTAGATTAGATCGTCCATTATTTAATTGAAAATGTCAAATTTGATATGTTTGACTGGTGGTAGGACGTATTGTGAGTCCGCACGGGTAGGTACCACCGCCCTGCATATTTCTGCCGTGAAGCAGTAATGCGTTTCGGTTTGAAGAGTGGGCCGGCCGTTGTAACTATACTGAGACATTAGAGCTTACATCTCAAGGTGGGTGGCGCATTTACGTCGTAGATGTCTCTGGGCTCCAGTAACCACTTAACACCAGGTGGGCTGTGAGCTCGTCCACCCATCTAAGCAATAAAAAAAAACTCTCTCTTTCTCACTCGCAGGCTATTGAACTTGAAGAACGATCATTTGCGCAAACGCTTCGACGCCCTAAAGTACGACGTGAAGAAAATAGAGGAAGTCGTCTACGATCTCAGCATCAGGGGGCTGCTGCCCAAGGGCGATGCGGACCACGGACCAGAACACGAACATAAATAATTAATAAATAACATTCTTAAACAAAATATGCGTTTTATTGTGTGCCTACAATAAATTCTTCAAGCCAAACTGTGTGTTCTTTGTGCTTAGTGCGAGTTTTTTAACGTTCTCGATAGCGTAAAAGTTAACTCAGATTTGTATGGAAAGGGATCGTTTGCCTACGTTTGCCGCTAGGGGCGCTGTTCCGACTGCATACAAAATTGGGCTCACTTTTACGCTATCGAGAACGTTAAACAAACTCGCACTAAGCACACAGGTTTCCGTACTCACAGATAGAGGCGCTTTTAGCCAGACACAGATTAATGTCCTTGCCGTTGAGACACTAACGGTTCTCAAATTTAGTAGGACAAAATATTTAAATGGCATTAAAATTATAATACTTACCACGCTAGAAACTTTTTTTTTTTATTGCTTACATGGGTGGACGAGCTCACAGCCCACCTGGTGTTAAGTGGTTACTGGAGCCCATGGACATCTACAACGTAAATGCACCACTCAAACCCACCCTTCAAACCGAAACGCATTACTACTTCACGGCAGAAATAGGCGGGGTGGTGGTACCTACCCGCGCGGACTCACAAGTGGTCCTACCACCAGTAATTACTATTTGTGATTCAGTGTAGCGACAGCTATTCGTGGCTAACAATTAATGCGATCTATCAAGAAGAAATGGAATAAAACAATAAAAGAACACAATTGACACAGACATTTATTCAAACATCGATTACATAAAATGCAACATTCATCTATTATTTAAATATTTTCTAAGAAAGGTACGGGGCGCAAGGAGAAACTTGGGAAGGAGTAGGCGGAAGATGTTTGGGGCATCATCATGGATCGTTAACTCATTTCGGTAAAATCACAATTCAAGTATATTTTTATATGGCAAATTATTTAATTCCATAATGGAATGGAATCTTGTTTGGTTTTCCTTTACCCATTTTTAATTTACTGTGCCTATAGATGTTTTGTACTGTTGATTTAACAAATAAATAAAATTAAATAAATAAAAAAGGGTGCGTGTACTTATGTACGCGCGTAAGATGTTATACTTTATTTTTATTAAATTTATTTCTTTTTTTTTATTTAAATTTGAATCAATTTGAAAAAAAATCGATTAAACAACATCCTCAAACACGCATATTGGACATCCCTTTTCTTGACATCGTTTAATTTCGGTAATTCTCGGTACGGTTCGGAAAGTTCACCTGCGGCTATATTCAGACTTGCCAAGTTACATCGGTCGTATTGTAATGAGCGATTTAGTGGGCAACTTCATTTCTGTTAATTTTGTGTCACGGTGCGCGGGCATCGTAAAATTTCACTCTCATCAATTTTTCATAACGCGCCTAAAGAAGTATAACTTCAAAAAAAGAATATATTTAAACATGGCGACAGCAAAGAATATTGGATTTTTTTAAAGATATTTATTGATTCCTCTTTTACTTAATTCATACTAATGATTTAATCTAAATTCTCTTTGGAGACTTCGGAAGTTGATTATAGTAATAAATTCATGATATTAACTTAATAACGTCGAGGGATGAAAGTCGATTAGATTTATGCGACTTTTATCTTTGTAACTAGCTGACCCGGCAGACTTCGTAGTGCCTCAATCGATAAACAAAAGACCTAAACTTTTGTATAAAGTAAACTTAAAACAAACAAAAGGAATCTGTCCGACGGGGGACATATCAAAGGGAAAACAAAATTGTTATTTTTAATTAATTCCGAACATTTTCATATTTATCTACCTTTTAAACCTTCTCTGAACTTCGACAAATAATTCAAGACCAAAATTAGCCAAATCGGTCCAGCCGTTCTCGAGTTTTAGCGAGACTAACGAACAGCAATTAATTTTTATATATATAGATAGATTAGTATCAACAGTTCGATGTTTTTAGTTGAATCTCAATTAAGTTTACTCAATTCAAATAGGTGAGGGAGTTTTTTGTTGTGATATCTTTTTCCAAATTTTAAACTTCAAATGGCTCTCCTGTGAAATGACAAAAATGTCGATTAAAATAAATAGCCCGTCCACGTGATTTTTCATTTGTCTTAGCTTGCTTTTATTTTTAAACCCATTTATTTTTACAAGGTCCATCTCAGAGTCCATAGGCATCAACAACGGAAATGCCATCACTCACCTCGAGACATGAGTTCTAAGTGTCAATTCTATAGTACGGTTGTCCCTTTTTAATACGCTTTTATTAGCTTCAGACGTATGTATGTTAGTATGTAACGTAATCTTTGTACATGATTTTGACCTCCTTCAAAACGTCGGATTAACTCGAAATTTGGTATACCTATTAAGGACCGATGACAATTCAATATTTAAAGAAAAAATTGAAAAAAAGTTTGTAAAAATTGAAATTCAACTAAAAAATGAAGGACGCTTTTTTTACAATAAAATAATTTTTTCTTACACTATTTTTAATTCAAATTTATTAAAATTAATTTTCTATTTTTTAGTTGGATTTTCTATAAAAGCGTATTTTATTAGTTTTTTAAATTATTATTTATTTGAATGCGCTACTACATCGCGACAGGGTGGTGGTAATTTTTTTTTAAATGTAGGATTACTGGTGGATCCGACGCCTTTCCGATTTCACCAGGACAGAAGGGCGAGCAAAGGCTCAGCGAGGATGGGAATTGCTAACAGCTTCGCCGAGGGTCTTCAAAAGAGACCTAACAACTTAAGGGCTGCTGCTTCTTTAATGAATAGTGTCGTGATACTTATTTTAAGCAAGTTCACAGGACTTGAGTCTAGAATTTTTTTTATTTTTATTTACTGCTTAGATGGATGGACGAGCTCACAGCCCACCTGGTGTTAAGTGGTTACTGGAGCCCATAGACATCTACAACGTAAATGCGCCACCCACCTCGAGATATAAGTTCTAAGGTCTCAGTACAGTTACAACGGCTACTTCACCCTTCGAACCGAAACGCATTACTGCTTCACGGCGGAAATAGGCGAGGTGGTGGTACCTACCCGTGCGGACTCCCAAGAGGTCCTACCACCAGTGAATATTAAATTGATGAAATTGTTCAAAAAATGTGGAACGCTTCACGATTTTGCGTGTCATCCTTGCGCAGGGGCCATGCTAATCTTCTCTGTATCGTTCCAATTTTAGTATATGTACTGCCGAAGCAAGTACACTTGAAACTACACTTGAATTGTATATATAGTTAGGAAACATAAAATTGTTCATAGCGCGATTCACAATTTCCTTACAAATTGCTCTTTAACGATTTCCTTACGGATATTATTATAAATATTTTTAAAATAATATGCAATAATAATATTATACAACTCAAAATATATATAAAATTTACAGTAATTAATTAAAAAACGAATAAAAACATAAAACCAAACTTCTACTTGTAATGCAGCGCCATCTATTGGTCCTTATACGCTATTAGGTTCCCTTGGCATGTATCGTCCCATCTTCGGGTAATTTCACGTTATTCCAACCATTATAACCTACCATTTAGCATTAAATTAGTAAAAAAAACCGAACATACTATTGTTTTAAATGATTTATCGATTTCTAACTTTTAAGTTTAAAAAATTATACAATGCTCGAACGAAAGAGAAAGATGAACAAGCAGAAAAACGCAGTCTTTCATTTTTGAAATATTAATATTAAATAATCACGAATACATATTCAAAGAGGTTTTAATGTTTTTACGAAAATTATATAACACAGATTAACTTTGACTTTTTTTTTTACTTCAATCATGACCGCCAAAAGTTATCGGAATAATATTCTTGTTGTAAGCGATATCAGAAAAAAAAAATTATAAAACCTCCCTTTTAGTAGGAGTCTTTAAAAAATATCGTGTGTTTGAAATTAATAAATTTAAAATAAAAATAATATGTACATGACATACTTAAACTACGAAAACGAATTGAGGTTCAGTGAATCATAGATTATGCAATAAAACTATAGTAAAATAGATTTAACTGAGATTTTTTTTTTTCCTTTTTCGTTACAATAAAGTTTTTTTTTCAGATTACATTCATGAGACCGTATTTTGTATTCAAGTGTATTTGTAATAGAATGAATTATCTGTGTACGATGGGAGTGAAATAATTATAATGCGCCTGGCTGATATTTTGCTGTTTCTCTTAAACCTATTGCTCCATTAGTTTCAAAGGCGCCATTTTGGACCTCGACAAATAACAATATTTATAATGAAATTAATCTTCATGGTTGTAAATGATGACTAAAATTCACGGCGATTTTTTCCTTAGTCTGATATGTACTTATGTTTGTTTGTAACGGAAGCTCTGAACGACAATTTCAGGCTTCAATACGACCGATTGACTTGACAATTTACGCACGCGTCAAAGATCGATGACATTTAATAACTTTATAACTTCGCTGTAATATCTCGGCCGGTATCAACATGATAAAAAAAACAAAACAATTGTTAGTTCGATTTGCTATATAAGTGTGTTTTGCTTGTTTATATTTTAAACCAAAGTTTTTTTTTTCAATTAAGTACATCAATCGAATATATTTTTTTACATTAGGTATACATTGGCACGGGTGGTCAATTTTTTGGTTGGTTTAGATGTAAACGTTTTGAACTTACTCTCTTTTAGGCGGTCAAGGCACAATGACCTTCACTAGTGCGGGGTGACGTATCGAAACGACACGCTACCGTGTCCTATGCAACCTTCTTGCCTCTTTCTAGAAGGATCGACCAATAGACACGTCTAATTTTCGCGGTTCTTTCCCACGGTTTCTTTGAAAAATGGCTTATCACCTCTATTTCTGGATTACCGCGTCACCGAACGTGAATTTTAGATGTTTTCATGTTATTTAGAGATAATTTAAGACGTAATTTGAATCGTATTCGGAAGGTCCCGTTGCTCTGTGAATTTATAATTCGAAATACATTTTTGCTTTTACGTGTTTTGACTTATCAAAACATTCGTAATTTTTTTTTATGGTTGGTAACCATGATTGTTTCTTTGGTAGTAATAACAGTTTTGTAATGTCCACATATGTGTTTTATGCGAGTTGAAATACCAAAGAATATAATTGGACACATTCAATCTAAGCCGATACCTCTTCGAGGGGTGAAAAGCCGTTTGGTTTTGAGCAACATTTATTTTAATACGCAACCCTTTGTAGTCAAAGATATGTTTTATTTAGTATTATCATCAAAAAATCGATATGTTTAATTAAACTTCAATAAAATTTACCCCATTCAAATAGCTGAAGATGTTTGTTGTTATGACTTTTTTTTACATAAATCCTGGAAAGTTGCAAAAATGTCGCTTATATCAAACAGCCTTTCACGCCTCGCCTTTATATTTTGACAATCCGCATTTGTCATATTATTTCCATTAAAATAAGCAGGATAACTATACTTGAGACCTTAGAACTTATATCTAAAGGTGGGTGGCGTCTTTACGTTGTGGATATCTATGGGCT
The DNA here is from genome assembly GCF_003987935.1 of Bombyx mandarina. The sequence continues at coordinate 1,561,233 of NW_021011502.1, forward strand.
CCAGTAACCACTTAACACCAGATGGGCTGTGAGCTCGTCCACCCATCTAAGCAAGAAATTAAAAAAAAGATTGTGGTACCTACCCGAAAGGACTTACATTATACAGCCAGTAGGACATTTCATTTTTTCAGTTCATTCAGTCATTTTTATTATATGAATAACACTAACCCAATCAGTTGTTGGTAAAAAATTCGAATATTAATTTAATATTAATTACTATTAAAAATCATTTATATTAAATTTTACTGGTGGTAAGACCTTGTGAGTCCGCACTATTAAGTGTATAATCTATGGTCCGTGCGGGTAGGTACCACCACCCTGCCTATTTCTGTTGTGAAGCAGTAATGCGTTTCGGTTTGAAGAGTGGGGCAGCCCTTGTAACCATACTGAGACTTTAGAACTTATATCTCAAGGTGGGTGGCGCATTTAGGTTGTAGTTGTCTATGGGCTCCAGTAACCACTTAGCACCAGGTGGGCTGTGGCCTTAAACCCACATAAGCAATAAATAAAAATGGGTTTTCATTGCTGGACGTCGGAATAAAAAAATAATGATATGTTCAATGTGTCATCGTAAAAATTGAGCATAAAACTGGAGGAACTGTTCTTCGTAATTAGTAAAAATAATCCTAATTATATTTACATACAAAGGTATACATTGATAAAAAATATTGTTTTTTTTTTAGGAATAAAATAATTACTAATTAAAAACTAATTATAATTAACAACTTATTGTATTTACAATGGAGGGACGTGGATTACAATATATATGTATAATATAAAAAAAAAACCGAAACTCATATGTTGAAACGGGAAGTCTTTTCATGAATACATAACCCTGTTCGCCAGAATGGTAGTCGTAATGAAAACAATTTTGGAACAACGCACGACCGACCCCTCCGGAGGTTCATGACGTAATGAGACTATGTTCCAAAATGTCAGCCTGGGTCGAAAAAGAAATGGCGGATTGAATATAGTTTTTAAAACTGGAGCGTAGTTTTCGAAGAGAACAATTATTATAATAATACATATAATTTTTACAATATCTACTGATGATAACTTATTACCTTAAAATATTACTGATTAGGTCTTAAAATGTGGGGAATATAACAGGGATATTTAACTGTAGCTATGAAATAGTCACGGAACTTTTACTCCAAGTAAATTTTTTCTGGAGACTTCGCGCAAGCAACATTATTTTACATATTAATTTGCGCGCTTATTATTATTATAAATCAAATGTGATGAAATAAAAAACCCATAAAATAAGATGAATCTAAACACTAAATAAAATCACAGCCGGAAAAACCTGTAAATAAACATACGTCACATTTTTGAAATCGGTCAAAAAACACATAGATTTAGCGTTAATGACCATGCCCATCGCTAATTTTTTACGATAAAGAAAAACAAGTGTGGCACTTGGGGACTGCCGCTGTAAAGCTATTTTATAGCATTTTTTATCAACTTATGGAATTATAATTAGACAATAATAATTTAATATTAAAACTATAATAAAATAAGACCACGGTATATTTATAAACATTAACAAAAGCAAAACATTAACTATTCCCTTAAGCTAGACCACGCGAGAGTGAGATGGGCAGACTTTTCATGATGCGTATGCAGTGGGACGTCACGCCCTTATTTGCAAACACTACACAAGCGTAACGTGTGAATGTGTTGAACGCGAGCTACATGGTAGGCGGAGTGGGGATGTTAGGTTTTATTTTCGTTACGGAATTTCTTGATTCGGTCACCGCGCTCAAAGCCCGCGATAAAAGCTTTGCAATAACTTAAAAACTTATCTCATGCGTAGGGAGCAGGCTTTATTTGTGTTAATCAGAATTATGTAAAGTTATTTATTTATTTGCAGTGTGCTTTTTTATGTTAGAAGAATTACTGCTGGCCCGAAGGCCTCTCCAGTTTCAACAGGACAGCATACATTCAACAGACATAAATGATATATAAACCCTTTTGTGGCACCTTTTTTGACCTATTTTTGTATTAATTTGTTTCTTGTGTGCATATACAGTATGTATATTCATTTTCATTCCAATATTCCAGTCGTTCAAGTATATTAAGTAAGCATTTATATTTTTGTTTTAAATTAAACATTTTTAATCAGGTACAAAAATACAATGCAATAAATTTCATTACATTTTTTTCTAGAATAAATTGTCATTTCACATCACTATTGTAATGTCAAAACGGCCTTGATAGCGTGGCGATAGTGTAAGATCATTTTAAGTCAGCGGGCTTGGCGAAGTTTATCTAACTAGAGTCATGCTCCCGTGGTTACAGCTAGAGATTGAAACAAGAACATTGTCAGTAATTCAGAGGTTAATAATACATATATAACTGAATTAAAATACAACAATCGTACAAACTAATATAAGCGATCTTATACAACATCAACTTAACCTAATAAGTTTTCATTGATAGACAGAGAAAGCTTTTTTTTAATGATTTTTTTTTTAATTTTTTTGTACTTCCAACAGCGTCGGTGCTCTGCTCAAAGATGACCTAAAATTTAGTTTTTTTCGTTGAGTAATACGTAATATTGTTTGTAAAAAATATCTTAGTATTTAATACCTAGTATTTAAATGCCGATATTTTGTGGTCTGAAATTAGTGCTAAAGACTAGAGTTAGTTGGCTACACACGAGCCGTATACGCCGCTTCAAAGCAAGGCATGCATCTAAGTACTTTACTGGTGTTAAGGACCTCTTGTGAGTCCGCACGGGTAGGTACCACCGCCCTGCCTATTTCTGCCGTGAAGCAGTAATGCGTTTCAGTTTGAAGGGTGGGGCAGCCGTTGTAACTATACTTGAGATTACTGGTGGTAGGACCTTTTTTTTTTTTTTTTTTTATTGCCTTTGTAGGCAGACGGGCATACGGCCCACCTGATGGTGAGTGGTTACCGTCGCCCATGGACTTCAGCAATGCCAGGGGCAGAGCCAAGCCGCTGCCTACCGCTTAATACTCTCCACAAGCCTCGTTTGAAGAAGGACATGTCATAGCGCTCGGGAAACACCGTGGAAGGGAGCTCATTCCATAGCCGGATGGTACGTGGCAAAAAATATCTCTGGAAACGCACTGTGGATGACCGCAGTGGCTCCAGGTAGTATGGATGAACTCTACTCCGGTGGCGGGCGGTGCGATGGTAAAAACGAGATGCTGGTATCATCTCGAACAATTCCTCAGAGCACTCCCCATGGAACATACGGTATAAAATACAGAGGGAACCGAAGTCCCTCCGCAGACCACCTCTCGTGAGTCCGCGTAGGTAGGTATCATCAACCTGCCTATTTCTGCCGTGAAGCAGTAATGCGTTTCGGTTTAAAGGGCGGGGCAGCCGTTGTAACTATACTTGAGATTACTGGTGGTAGGAGCTCGAGTCCGTGCGGGTAGGTATCATCAACCTGCCTATTTCTGCCGTGAAGCAGTAATGCGTTTCGGTTTGAAGGGTGGGGCAGCCGTTGTAGATGTCTATGGGCTCCAGTAACCACACCAGGTGGACTGTGAGCTCGTCCACCCATCTAAGCAATAAAAAAAGCAGACACTAATTGCTTTAATCTAAGCACAATTGTTTACAAACCAGACGACTTGTAGCGATGGCTTCTATCTCTATATTCAAAGTGCTCATATATCGACGTACATGGACCGTGTGTGGCTAATTAAGAAAATACTCTTTTTAATTCGAATTCGTCATATATTAGTTGATATATTTGTTGTTGATATTACAAGTACCCTAAATCCGGATTTTGTACTTGTGATCCGAAAGAAACTATTCTTAGGCGATCAGTAATGTAGACTAGGTGATATTTAATGATATTTTCATGATCCTAGTATTGTAAAAATATTATGCTCTCGTGTCTATCAATGATTATTCTAATAAGCGTTGACACTCACCAAGACGAACCGGAACATATCGATGTGACGACTGAGCTCAAATTTCCGGGCTTCTACTGTTTATGGTCAAATCAAGGCTAAGTTTTAATGCACCTATTGAGTTGTTTATGGTTTCTAGAATACTCATTAGTAGATATTATGTTTCGGTTCGAGTCAACAAGTGTTTTAATCTACGTTCATAAGGCGACTAAAGTGACTTTTTAAAAATTAAGTATTACTGGTGGCCCTGAGGTCTTTCCAGTTTCACCAGGACAGGTGGGCGAGCAAAGGCTCAGCCAAGAGGGGTGGGATTTGCTAACAGCCACCCGAGCGCCTCCAAAGGAGACCTAACAACTCAAGGGCAACTGCTTCGCGCATGAATCTAAAGTGACTCGTAGAAAAACTGTAACAGCAATTACACTTTGGCATATTGCAAGACCGCGCGACCATCATTACTCGCCTTACGAACGTAATATTAAGCGTGGAATTTTTCCTACTAAATATTATATTATACCTTATTATTAGTAGATAATTAGTCTATAAACAAACACATTCTCGTGTACATAATCAAAACGATTACGACAATAGGACCCGACAAATATGCCAACAATCGTGTCAGCCAGCACATTGGCCCAATATTGGCTGGTCATTTCGTGGACAATAATAACCGACCACTGCTCTGTTAAGAGCTTAAAAATACCGCGTCACATAGCGGTCACTCCTAAAAACTCCACTCACATTCCTAATACGTTGACCGCCAAGTCAATGCCTTGGCAAAACTGTTTAAATCCAATTAGTTTCACCATCAAATAGCATTCACAACCACCATATACAATCAGGAAGCTACCTTGAAACTTCCTTTTCTTCCAAGTTATTGACAACGTCAATATATAATAACTACTTACAGAATGTTCCAGAGACTCTTCATTTTATTCTTTCAGTGTGCTTAGTGTGAGTTTTTTAACGTTCTCGTAACTCAAATTTGTATGCAGTTGGAACAGCGCCCCTAGCGGCAAACGTAGGGAAACATTCCAAATCCATACAAATATGAGTTAACTTTTACGCTATCGAGAACGTTAAAAAACTCGCACTAAGCGCACTGAAGTATTTCTTAAGACGGTACTAGGACCCGGTCATGCTGTAGCGATCCCGTGAATGATAAACCGGTCACTTCCGGGCCACGACCTCAAAACGTCCGTCAAAAGTCAAACTCAAGGAGCACGGAACACAAGATATGGCACTGGCCGTAAATTAGGCCGTATATAAAATATACATACATTATGTACACAATTTATATATATATATATATAAATAAATAAATAGGTCACAACTCATTGTTCGAACAGCTGTCTGTATTCAATAGTTGAACAAGACTTCATTTTTTATAGGATTAAATCAGCAGTCCATTTAGCGCAATGCTCCTTAAAATAAATTTTATTGATTTAATTTCATTGTCTCTTAATAACTTCAATACACAGTGTATTTAGATGATAGCCCTTATTGAATACAAACAGCTTTATTTAAAGTTAAATTTACACTTATTAATATATAACACGCATATATATATATATATATATTTCAATATGAAATAATTAAGCGTACAACACAGTCTTTTCGATAGCCGATGTTAATATTAAATCCGGTATCGTTAAGTGAGCGTTTCGCTTAATATCTTGACTGCATTTAAAATTCGAATGCTCAACGTATACCTAATACACTGACTTAAAAACTAATTTTTTTTTTGTGCGTGGCAACCCCGAGTATTGATTAGTTTACTATATTCGAAAACGGAATCAATACCTACGGACAATTGTTTTTTTTTTTTGTTTAATTTTCACTAACACGTAGAACGCATTTGAATAATTCTTACGTCAATATTTAGTGTACATACTACACATACCATGTTGAATCGAAGCTAGTGATGTGCATTGACGAAATTTAGGGTTTTCGATCCGTGACTAATGAATTAAAGACTCTTTAGTTTTAGTATGGTAATCGACTTAATCTTTTTTTTATCGTTTCGATCTTACACTGCGATCAGAGGATTATGAACCGTATTTTCGATACGAATAGAGTCGACCACGGTATCGATGTTTTTGGGTGTTACCACTTTTTTTTTATTTTTACCTTTTTTTCTTAAAACGAACGCTATATGTACATAATAATATATCGGTTATATACCTAATGAATACAGACTATATACATACTGCCTACTGTTTAAAATCGTTATTTTTTTATGTCGTAATTTCGACGAATACGTTTGGCACTTGTTTTCCAAAGCACGGCGACAAGACTTTCAAGTTCTCACGTATGGACGTCATTTAGAAATTTAAGCTCCGAGCTTTTTTTACTAGTACTTTTACTAGTTCATTCAATAGTGACGTCATCGTGTGTTAAAAATAAGGTGGGTAGCACACGTCCTGCTTTTTTAACCACAGTGCTATCAGTGATATTGAAGAAAATCATTGTCGCCGCGCGTATAGTTAGCTTTAACATTCGAATTTCGAAACAAGTATTTAATTACTAAAAGAAAAGAAAAGGTACAAAAATTATTTTTGAAATAATTAACATAAAAAAAACAACAACACTACTTTCGATTATCAATAAAAAAATCCTAAAAATTAAATAACATTTACTTAGTTACCGTTTTTTTTTTACTTTTCTACCAAAAGAATTTTAACATCTGGCAATACTTTACTTTTTTTTTTCAACCCTCATAAGCCCTTATCCTCTACGTTTATCACTCGTTTTGTTTTTATTTTAGTCTCCCTAGACGTTAACAGCATCCCTGTAACTCCATAAATAAATAAAAAATACAATTAAGAAAGTTAAAGCCGAGAAAAGACACTGTTGTTTTAATACATATATATAAATATATACATATTAACTACTTTTGCTTTTCCATTTTCGTTTTTTTTCGTTAGTTTAGAAAGACCGTGCTTTCGGAGCTGGTAAAATTTAGAAAAAGTTTTAAATGTATTTAGTACTTTCGCTTTAGATACCAAGGATTTCATTTTAAGTGAAATATCTAAGTTATTTAGTAATTGTATTGTTGTCGCTCGATTTTTTTACGTATTTATACTGAAGTATGATCAATTTCATTAAAAACAATACAGAAATCGTAAAGTTAGTTTTTTTTTACTTCTTAATATTGAAATATATTTAGATAAGGTATTGAAAAATAATATACTTACAAGATCTTTTTCTTTTATGTAAACTTTTATGTAAATGTTTCTTTTCCGTATTTAAAAACATATAAAATGCTGCTTAATAAATAATTTTTGACTGTAGTTAATTTTTTCCTTAGGTTTTATTTTTCCTAAATTTTTCATTATTGATTTGAAAATTCGTAATTTTTTTTATGACGGTCGTTTCGAAACTAAACTATTCTATTTGGTAGGTTTTTTATTGAATCTTGAAGGATTAAAAGCGTTTTTATATCAGCCGACACGATATATCGGTTCCGATTGAGTAGCCGATATCAAGCCATAACAAAAAGTGTACAGCGGTTATTTGATGTTTTAATTTTTTAAATTCTCGTTTTAAATTGACGAAAAATAATAATCGCGTTAGAATCATTACGGTATCAAATGTTGGAATATGGTTCTAACGTCGTCATGTGTAAATGACGAAACCTACACTTGTTATGTCGACATATTATTATGTCAAAATTATCGTATCGAAGGAAGGACCCTTGTAAACAAGACTTAGATCACAAAAACAAAAGAGATATTTTATTATGAAGTTACAATCCAACTCATTTTTCAACCGTTCCTATTTTATTTTTTTATTTCACCCAGATCATGCCAGTAATTTATTGTAGCCAAGAATAAAGTAGTGCCAACATGACGATCGTATCAGTAAAACAGTAGTGCCAATATTATAGCTTACAAAATTAAGAACATTAATAATTATTAATTATCAACATCAATCGATCATATCTCCATGTTTTTATGACCTACAAATATTCATACTAATTTATAATAGACGGCAGATAATTCTAAACATTCAATAACCACTACATTAATCTTAATAATACGTTCGAAAAACTATATACATAAATATATATTTTTTTTCAATTTTTTTTTTTTCATTTTTTTTTTCTACTACAACATTCAATCGCACAGATAACTAAATTCGTACGTATAATTGCCAGCGTTCAAAACGAATCCCGAATTTAGTAGGTAATTGAACGATTTCACGTCTATCTCGATTGTCAACAGGACGAAGTTAAATTCGTAGGATTGCTGTCTTCCGACCACGGACCATCGCTTGGAGCGCAAACCCTTATTGTGCGCGGTCAAGGATCTTAGCAGACCGCACGCGCAATCCACATCCAAATTAACCATTTTATCGACATGTATTTTCAACGACATTTTTATATTATTATCAGTAGAGACGCGTTTCACGTCCGACACCGATATATCGTTCGCGTCACAGGCCTCCCTGAGCCAATAGTAGCCGTTTTCGCTGTGGCAACACAGAACCAAACCGCCGTTATAAATGCCGTGGCATTTCAGGCCTTGATCGTCCAAATCCGTAGGCCTCGAGGCAAGCACCGAATGTATTTTGAGCAGGAAACCGTTATCGAGGACCTCGTCCGGATGATTTTTCGGCAACAGCAACACTTTTTGGTAGTTTTTGCGTTTTTTCCCTTTGGGGCGGGACGGGCTCGGTGTTGCCGGATTCGGAGCTACGGCTACGGAAGCGGACGCATTCGCTTCGTACGAAGCGTCTTCCGCTGCATCAGGGTTCTCGGAGTCTCCCGCGTCCTCCTCGACACTGTCAGATTCGTCACGCTCTCCGAATATAGGATCGTAGGCAATAGCGTGATTCCTGTATATTGCCTTGTTATCCTTCTTGAGTTCACAAAGACGTTTCTCGTTGGCATTGAATAAGGTCCTGTTTATCTTGCGCAGGACAACGGTGCTGTACGAATAAAATAACGTGGACATCAGATTTAATCTTATAAAAAAATAAAAAATAAATCTAGTCGTTATCATATCCGAAATCTGAGTGAAAACGGGACTTTAAAACTTTTGTGACGTCACGGCTAATGTAACGCGTGCGAGCGAAAGAGATAGGCAGATGTTCCAAATTCAAATCCTCAATTTTAAAAGTACCAGCCAATTATAAAGGTGATACCAGTTTGCAAAGAGATATTCTTATTAATGGCAACATCTATTATTACAGATAAACTATCCACAAAATTAACTAGTGCTTAGAAAGATATTTTATTTAATTTTAATTTTATCTATTAATCTTGCCTATTTAGCTGCAAAGGATCCGTGCGTACTGAAGGTCGATGCACCGTCTCAGCGCCGAAAACATTGATGTCCATGGACATCACTAACGATGTAACACCTTTACACAAAACTTAAGTTGATATAACAAAAAACACTCACTAGTCATTGTCGGCAAAGGCGGCATCTAAATACAGCTTCCCAACGCACTCCTGCGTCACGGTATACACGAGCCGCAGGAAGGAATCCTTCAAGGACCCGCTTCGTTTGTTCAACTGTAGCACGGCTTGACTCACAAACGCTCTCTCGGACCGAGTCAAAGTCGATTCGAAGTTTAAAGAGCGCTCGATAACGGAACTCCTCGCGAACTGCATTATTTGTACCAAAATGGTAGTTTTGAATGATAGCTCGTTTATCGTTTTCTTCGGGTAGAAACTCGGACCGTACGGCAGGATCAGTCTATCCAAGATCTTCTTGTAAACATCGCTGGTAACGCGCGAGTCGGTTTGCTCGCCCGATATTATGGTATCGGCGATGTCCTTTATCATAGATTTACTTATTTTCTCGTCGTAGGAATGTGTTTTAGTGATCTTTTTAATTTTGAGTTGCCTGTAAAGGAAGCAAAAAAACTTCCATTAATCTATATACATAAAAATGAATTGCTTTTCGTTAGTCTCGCTAAAACTCGAGAACGGCTGGACGGATTTGGCTAATAAAATTTTGGTCTTGAATTATTTATGGAAGTCCAGAGAAAGTTTAAAAGGTAGATAAATATGAAAATGCTTGGAATTAAATAAAAATAACAAATTTTGTTTTCCATAAGATGTGTCCCCCGTCGGAGGGATTCCTTTTGTTTGTCTTAAGTTTATTTTATACAAAAGTATAGGTTTTTTATTTATCGATTGAGGCACACATCTATTCCTGGCAACCCTGTATAATAGATAATCTGTACCGAACGAATTCTACGAGTTAACAGGATTTTTGGCGGGAACGCGAGGAGTGAAGTTGTGTGATTTGTTTTATTTTATCTATTTAGTGTTTCTTCAGGTTTAAATGTGTAATAATGGTGGTTTATTAACTGTTTAATATCTGTGAAAGTGCGCAAATGTGGGAAAATGAAACAAAGCCGCTGGACGTCACTTCTCGGGATCCTCCAAAAAGTCCAATGAAAAAGTCTCAGTAAATGACCACCATTTTACTGAGATTATATTTCATCCCATATCATCTCATCTCATTTCATTGAATTTCACTTCATATTATCATTTTTCATAACAACAAAAAGATAAATTAAAATAAGACATGACTTAAGTCTTAGTTACCAGGTCATAAAATCCTAGAAAAAAAAAACCAGTTAACATCACATTATGCACTCACTTTCTGTCTTTAGAGACGAAAGCCACAAACCGCACGCAGGGCACACCGACCAACTGATCGAGGATCTTCAACATCAGACCCGTCTCCTCTGGCTGCGACAGATTGAACTTGACCCTGTTATTGACAGCTGTCAGGGCGTGATCGATGAAGCTCATCTCCTTCTTCTTCAGCTGCCTCTTGTAGTGAGCTTTCGTTTCGTCCAAATTGTTAATCAGGAGGTGCAGGATTAGGTTTAGCTGGTCCTGTCTGAAGGCGGACTTTGTCGCGGGTTCGGGTCGAGATGTGGACGGCGTATGCCCTAAGCCGGTGCCTGATGCCTGGAATACGTGAATCTATATATTGATACGTGAAACCAAAACTTTGTAGCCCTTTTTACGAAAATTGCGCGGACGGTGGATTATATGTCTTTTTTTATTGCTTAGATGGGCGGACGAACACAGACATCTACAACGTAAATGCGCCACCCACCTTGCGATATAAGTTCTAAGTCTCAGTTTTTACAGTATAACGGCTGCCCCGCCCTTCAAACTGAAAAACGCATTACTGCTTCACGGCAGAAATAGCCAGGGTGGTGGTACCTACCATTGTGATTGCGACTTGGACACGGCAGAGCATACGCTCGTCGCCTGCCCCGCATGGGAGGGGTGGCGCCGTGTCCTCGTCGCAAAAATAGGAAACGACTTGTCGTTGCCGAGTGTTGTGGCATCGATGCTCGGCGACGACGAGTCGTGGAAGGCGATGCTTGACTTCTGCGAGTGCACCATCTCGCAGAAGGAGGCGGCGGGGCGCGTTAGAGACGCGCAAGCCCGCCGCCGTCGAGCGGGGGCCAGGGAGGCGGATCTCGCCCAAGCCCTGGCCCTCTAAGTGTTTCGGGTCCCCCTCATATGCCGGCTGGGGACCGGCGAGGGGGACCTAAGAAGACGTCGTGCAAGCTGCTCTGCACGCGTTTTACGCAAGAGCATCCGGGTGATGGAAGGCCGGCTATCCTCGACCCACGCTGGTTCTGACCCAGCGGGGTATTCCGTAGGATAGCTCACTCTAACCGGCGCCATCTAGGCGGGCTCCGGATAGCCTGCCGACCGAGAGGGCTGGTGGTCGTGGCGCCGACGACCGCCAGTCCGGCGTCCCGAGGGGGAGGGTGATGGGAGAGATGTGCTCCGCACTAAACACTTCACTTTCCCCCCTTTGCCTTTTCATGAGTTCTGTCTCATGTGAGGTTTGGACGTTGGTTGTTGAGCGACAGGAGGTTTTAGTCGGTTCGACTCCGACATGCTCCGCCCGCCGTCCCCAGTGGAGGGCGGAAGTCCGGCGATTTCCTCCTGACCAAAAAAAAAAAAAAGGGTGGTGGTACCTACCCGTGCGGACTCACAAGAAGTCCTATCACCAGTAAATTTCCCACACTTATAAGAGAATATAGAGAAGGAGTGCAGAATGTTAATATATTTTTTAATCTATATATATAAAAATGAATTGCTGTTCGTTAGTCTCGCTAAAACTCGAAAACAGCCTGACCGATTTGGTTAATTTTGGTCTTCAATTATTTGTGGAAGTCCAGAGAAAGTTTAATATGAATATGCTCAGAATAAAAAAAAAACAGACGGATTCCTTTTGTTTGTTTTAAGTTTATTATATACAAAAGTTTAGGTCTTTTATTTATCGATTGAGGCACTACGAAGTCTGCCGGGTCAGCTAGTTTTGCATAGAAAATACATTTAATCAATAAAAAAAGACATTACACACACTATCATGTATTTGACACAACACCTATACTCTTTGTTGATTGTCAAACTTTTGTTATTGTATAAAATCTGTGGCCAAATTGAGAATAAATTAATATTGTTTTGTATTTAATATTATTTGTCTATACCGTAGTCTAGGCGAAATCTGTGATTATAGAAGTCTTTGACAATAGAACCGTAATAATGTTCAAACTTATAGTTTCAATTAATTATAGTCGAATTTCGAATACTGAGGGACCACTAGTACATTAAAAATTTAAAAAGTTTGTTGAAAGTTTTTTTTTTAAATGGCAACATTCGCATATTTGACGTTCATTGCAGGGCCGGCGCTGAAATTCCCGGATGGGGGGCAATTTACTGTCTACGGAATGCTGATGAGATCTTTTTGCCATTGTTGCAATCGAGTCTGTGGCCCATCCCATATAAGGTCAAGGTACTAGAGTGAAGCGTCCTCGTCGAACCCGTCGCTTGCGACGAAGGGCTCGACGAGTAAATTAACCCATAGACACAGATCAGTTTCTCGTCGGATCTCCTCAGTGGGTCGCGTTTCCAATCCGGTGGTAGATTCTGCGAAGCACTGCTCTGTCTGGGGTCAGTGTTAGCAACACTCGGTTTGAGCCCCGTGAGCTCACCTACACGTCAAGAAGAAGCTGAAATAGCCTCTCAAGGCTTTTAGAATAGGTAGGAAAAAAATTGGTGAAACAAAATGACAAATAAATCGATGATGTCCTATCAGGTGTGTTGCGAGGGTTATGGTGCACTCACCATTCTGAGCTGAGGTACCAACGGCTCTGTTATCCCATTGCCTCTCGCTCCCAGGGCTCCACCATTCCATCCCATATTTTCCATCATCCTAAAATAGATAACTGTTTAGTATCTGTGAAAGTGCACAAATGTGGGAAAATAAATCAAAGCCGTTTCTCGTGATCCCCCCAAAAAGTCCACTGAAAAAAATCTCAGTAAATGACCATCATTTTACTGAGATTATATTTCATCCCATATTATCTAATCTCATTTCATTTAATTTCACCCCAGTTGATTAATATCTCAAATTCTTCATTTCATTTCACTCCATATTATCATTTTTCATAATAATATCCCATATCATATCATCTCATCTCATTTCAATTCATTTCATAATATCATATTTTATAAAAAATATATATATAAAAGATTAGGCTGTATGGTGTGATACCTTTGCCTTTCCATTTGGAAAAATAAAACTACTACAACTACTACTAAAATAGATAATACGTTTACTGGCTTCTACATTATAAGTAAATGAGTTTTTTTTAAATGATTGAAAGATTACTGGTGGCCCGGAGGCCTTTCCAGTTTCACCAGGACAGGTGGGCGAGCAAAGGCTCAGCCAGGAGGGGTGGGATTTGCTGACAGAAGTAATGAGTATAAAAAGCCCGCGGCAATGAAAGCAATATAATTTTGCATAAGATTAAAATTAAGGGGGAGGATTATATTAATACTCTTATTATTATTAAAGTGCATTTTTTTTTTCAATATAACAAGCAATGGTAAGCAAAATTAGGAGTGAGGTGAACAACCTTGTTTAAGCCGAGCAGCAATGGAAACGCATTTTTTTCGGGACAATTACTTACTTCAAAGCCTTATTGCACTTTACCGGGACGGACATGTCGTTTAGTAATTTTATCTGCCACCTGCCCAGCCGATATTTCGGCTTGACTGGTTTACTGTCACCGATACTGTGAGTGTCCGACCTGTTCGAGCCGAGTTTGAAATCGATTCGTTTTAAAGGCAATAAAAGCTCCGACGCTGTCTGGGGGGTACTGAAAAATTAAACAAAAAGAAAAATAAAAAAATGGATGGTGTCATGCAAGAGGTAACCAAAAATAATAATACAAAAGGAATTAATTCGTGCTTTTCTACTATCTAGACTAATTTTTATTGTACGTGAGTTCATACCCGGACGTGCCCGGCTCTCCCTCAGCTCTACTCCCGGTATCCATTTCGCAACTGTTAGACGACGAATCTGAGACCCTAAAAATTATTACAAGTGCCATAACTGAAATACACTTTCTTTTCTACCTATGCTCATAGCCTTGAGAGGCTATTTGAGATTCTCCTTGACGTGTAGGTGAGCTCACGGGGCTCAAACCGGAGTGTTGCTAACACTGGCCCTAGCAAGAGCAGTGCTTCGCAGAATCTACCACCGTATCGGGCACGCGACCCAGTGAGAAGATCCGGCGAGAAACTCAGTGGGTTAATTTACCCGCCGAGCCCTTCGTCGCAAGCGACGGGTTCGACGAGGACGGTGACCGGTGCTTGAGGTACTTAAAAGCACCGTTAATGGATCAGAAGGATCCGTAATGACGTGGACTGTTTGATGGCGAATGGTCACCATCGCCCATGGACGTCAGCAGTGCTAAGGGCAAAGCCAAGCCGCTGCTTACCGTTACCCTCCAACCAGCGTTAATTATTTTAATTTTACTAATAGTACGTAGCAGATTGTATAAAGTAGTCCCTAATAATTACTTCAAGCGAATAAAACGCTAACACAAATACATTGTAATGAATCATACTTACTCGGCTTCAGCATTTCGTTTTCCAGCCCTGGGTATCTTCTCTAAAACAGCGCAACTGAAATATTTAAATAGATTTAAACAAAGAATTATTATTATTTTGTATAATACAAGGAAGGGGATTAATTGAAAATTACATATTTTTTTTTCGATATATTAACGCTTGGGTCGATCGTGCCTCTCTATCGCTTGTTTCGCGCTCTCGCTTGCACGCTCAGGTTCAGGCGGAACGTGACACTTTTTCGTGCGTGCAGCCGGTGTCAATAAAGTATGGATTTGTGTATAATATATGAGTCGACTATTATCAAAGGCGGCAATCTGACTTTTGGACAATGATTGGTAAATCAGAAAAACGAATTATTGACTTTGTATTCCATTGGCAGTCACAAAACTCTTCGGAACGACATCTTAGATAAATAACAGGTTAACTATTAACCTTTATTTAATGCAGGTTTTGAACCGTATTCTTTGAAGGAGACGATTNTTTGTATTCCATTGGCAGTCACAAAACTCTTCGGAACGACATCTTAGATAAATAACAGGTTAACTATTAACCTTTATTTAATGCAGGTTTTGAACCGTATTCTTTGAAGGAGACGATTATATTCAAATAAATCTGTATTGACATATCAATAATTTTTTTTTGTCCAAATGTACAGATTGCCGCCTTTGATAATAGACGACTCATATGTGCTATTGTTGTGTTTTGTTGCTATTTAACAACTTTAATTTAATAATGGCCGTTTTTTTTTCTCTGTTCACTTTTTAATAGTGTTAATGACGGAAAGATGTTTGGTTTTTGTTCACCTATCTTTAATATACGATATAGTTTTTTTTTTACAGCTTAGGATTGTGGAGGAGCTCACGGCCCACCTGGTATTAGGTGGTTACAGGAGCCCATAGACACATACAACGTAAATGACATCACCCACCTTGAGATATGAGTTCTAAGGTCTCAATATAGTTACAACGGCTGCCCCACCCTTCAAATCGGACCGCATAACTACCTCACGGCAGAAATAAGCAGAGTGGTGGTACCTACTCATGCGGACTCACAAGAGATTCTGCCACCAGTAAAAGTGCTTGAAACATGAGGTCCATATTATGTAGTATAACGGTTGCGTTTTGTATTATTAGATTTCCCAAATAAACTCAATAACAAAGGTAAGGAACTAAGCAGATACGGTCTGGTATCATAGAAACCATTTTTTTTTTACCTAAGCTGATAGCCTTGAGAGGCTATTTCAGCGTAACCTTAACTAGTAGGTGAGCTCACAGGGCTCAAGCCTGACGACGTTGCTAACACGAATCCTAGCAAGAGCAGTGCTTCGCAGAATCTACCACCGGATCGGAAACGCGACCCACTGAGAAGATCCGAGAGAATTTACTCGTCGAGCCCTTCGTCGCAAGCGACGGGTACGACGAAAACAATGACCGGCGCTTGAGGTACCTAAAAGCACCGTTATTGGATCGGGACGATCCGAAATGACGTGTTGAAAACCACCTAACCTTGTTTCGTCTTCATTGGTGGCAACAGTGAGGTTGTAGTCGTGATCCTGGACACAAGTCTCCAATACCCGCTGAAAGGTCACACAGAGGTCGTCGGTCCGATCCATATTACACGACGACAGTAACTTGCATATGTAATTGACTCGTTCGCTCGTCAAACGAGGGTACTCTAAAATTAGTCGGGTCTCGTCGTTCATAAAGTCCAAGATCGTTTCGCGGTAGTGGCGTGACGGCAATGCTCCGATGGTGCCAGCTGTTAGTTCTGTATTTCGTAGCTCTGTAATTGATCAGAATTAATGAGACGTTTTAATTGTTCTAATGCGAGCACACGAAAAGGCGAATGGAAAGACGACGATAGTCTGCTTTTGTGGATGGATGGGTGTGTGGTGGATTTACCATCGATCTATTACCACCACCACCACCATTATTGGTAATAGATCGATGAGATTTACACCAAGTCTACGGGCACGAAACTTGCGATGGCTGAGCGATGGCGGGGCCGCGCGACGGCGATGTATACAAAAGCATTGTACAGTATAGCGACGGGCACGAAACGGGTGATCGAGCGATGCACGGGCGGCAGTGGAGCGACGGCGACGCGGAAGCGACGAGAACAAACTATATAGTTTGGTTTCGTCGCTTGCGCGGGTACACAGTGTTGTATTGAATTATTATTTTAATAATGGAAATTGATAATGAGGAATTTCGCCACCGCCGCCGCTCCGCCATCGCCGGGTCCGCTAGTTTAAACATAAATTAAAGTTTCAGCAATAAATTAGTAATTTTAATTTTGGAAAACAAATTATATAATCTATTAGATTAAGTAAAATTCCAGTATTGGGCGGATTTTTTTTCGGTGCCCGTTAGGAGCTTTAAGTTTATATCCGGAATTAAACAATCCCTCACACCGTCCTCAGTGCTACGGAGTAGATATTGATAATGTGAATACTGCTCCCCGCCTTTTTTTTAATGCACATATGGGTGGACGAGCTCCCAGCCCGCCTGGTGTTAAGTGGTTACCGGAGCCCATAGACATCTACAATGTAAATGCCGCCACCCACCTAGAGACAGTTCTAAGTCAACTTTTTACAATATAACGGCTGCCCCGCCCTTCAAACCGAAACGCATTACTTCTTCACGGCAGAAGTAGGCAGGGTGGTACCTACCCGTGCGGACTCACAAGACGTCCTACCACCAGTAATCACGCAAAATAAAATAAAAGCGTGGATCATTTGCAGGAAAGCATTTGATGGTGACGACGGCCGATGAGGATTTAAGTGGTCATCATCTACAGGGACAGACTAGTGCCGTGTCAAATATCCGTCATTTAAACAGAATCCCACATAGTGAGGGGCTTTAAAATATTACGTAATAGCTGGCCCGGCAAACTTCGCAGTGCCTCAATCGATAAATAAAAGACCTAAACTTTTCTATAAAATAAACTTAAAACAAACAAAAGAATCCCTCCGACTGTGTCCCCCACATCAAATTATCTACCTTTTAAACCTTCTCTGGATTTCCACAAATAATTCAAGACCAAAATTAGCCAAATCAGTCCAGCCGTTTTCGAGTTTTAGCGAGACTAACGAACAGCAATTCATTTTTATATATATAGATAGATATTAGCTCACAAACATTTCCTTCGATCCCTGCATTCTATAAATAAATTAAGCTATGATAAACGCATCAGTGCTTCCTCGTCGGGCGGAACCACCCGGCGACCTTATTCGCGGTCAAGTTTCAGCCCGGGCGGATCGATAATGCATCCCGGGGCATATCAAATTACGCGGCACGCAAATAATGGCGGCGCATCCCACTACAGGGCAACTTCAAACCTACCTACCCCTTTGATCTGGGAGGGGCAGACCTGTCCCGACCTAGTTCGAGGTACCTACAGCTATCTAGACTGCGATCAATAACGCGGTTGCAGCGAGAATTCTAGGAAAATAGGAAGATATACGGCTGCGTGGAGTGCTGGGCGTTGGCTGCAATTCAAAATGGCGGTGTTCACTGTTGTTTAAGGTCTTATGCGTTTTTTTTTATTGCTTGGTGTTAAGTGGTTACTGGGCCCATAGACATCTATAACGTAAATACGCCACCCACCTTGAGATATAAGTTCTAAGGTCTCAAGTATAGTTACAACGGTTGCCCCACCCTTCAAACCTCACAAGAGGTCCTANAGTGCTGGGCGTTGGCTGCAATTCAAAATGGCGGTGTTCACTGTTGTTTAAGGTCTTATGCGTTTTTTTTTATTGCTTGGTGTTAAGTGGTTACTGGGCCCATAGACATCTATAACGTAAATACGCCACCCACCTTGAGATATAAGTTCTAAGGTCTCAAGTATAGTTACAACGGTTGCCCCACCCTTCAAACCTCACAAGAGGTCCTACGACCGGTAATTACGCAAATTATAATTTTGCGTGTTTCATTTTTATTACACGATGTTATTCCTTCACCGTGGAAGTCAATCGTGAGCATTTGTCAAGTACGTATTTCATTAGAAAAATTGGTACCCGCCGGCGGGATTCGAACACCGTTGCATCGCTAGATACGAATGCACCGGATGTCTTATCCTTTAGGCCACGACGACTTCAAGTATAAAACTCAATTATTTTAATTTTTTTTTATTTTATTCTAAAGATGCGTAGATATTATTACATAGATTAAACTCCTTTTTTTTAACGTGACTGATGGGTAGCGAAACAGCTTAATTAACGTTAAAACGCCCAATCCAAAGCCTTTTCAACTCAGCAGTTTTTATACTCAAGAAAACTCATTAAAATCAACGTAAAAGATAAAACTCTCTCATTGCACTCGTATCGAGCGATGCTATTGAGCCGGTGTTCGAATCCTGACAAATCGACGAGCGACATTCCGCTTAATACGCGACATCTATATATTAATACGTGAAGCAAAAACTTAGTATCCCTTTTTACGAAAATTGCGCGGAAGGAGGAGTATGAAATTTTGCACACTTATAGAGAATATAAAGAAGTGCATAACGCAATTTTTTTTTTTTAAATAATGCATAAATGATACATTAAATCAATAAAGAAAACATTACACACACTACATACCATGTATTTGACGCACACACGCACGCATACTATTTATTGTCAAACTTTTGTTCTTGACGTCTGTTGTCGAATTGAGAATAGATTAAATATTGTTTGTCTTTGTTAATATTTTTTATAGTGTAGTCTTGGCGAAATTTGTGATTATCGAAGTATAAAATACAATCAAAATAGTGTACAAACTTACAATTCCAATGAATTATAGTCGAATTTCGACTACTGCGGGACTACTAGTTTAACTAAAGATACATTTTATTTGGCTATAGCATAAACAATACGATGTTTTTAATTGAACTTCAATTAAGTTTACCCCATTCAAATAGCTGAAGTTTTTTTTTTTTTGTTATGATATTTTTTACAACTTTTTAATATTAAATGGTTCTCTTGTAAAGTTGCAAAGATATCGCTTAAGCCAAATAAACTATCACCCTTTTGGAATGTTCACGAATGACTTTCACGATGAAGGAATAACATTATGTAATTAAATTAAAGTCGCAAAAATCATAATTTTATTAATCACTAGCTGATCCGGCAGACTTCGTAGTGCCTCAATCGATAAATAAAAGACACATCAAGTGGACACATCAAAGGAAAAACAAAATTGTTTGTTTTTTTATATAATTCCGAGCTTTTTTATATTTTCTCACGGGTTACAAGGTTGTAATACTTATACATATAAAGTTATTATTCTTAATGACTTTTCTTGGTGGTGACGCTTTAAAAAACTCAATGTAATTCACACCAGGTAAGTTATCAGTTAATCTCTTTATTTTCACGCCAATTCGATCTAAATATCCAATTATTATTATGTATAAGTCATAAGCATCAACCTGAACCCACTCTGAACAAATATTAATATATTTTATTATGTACTAGCTGACCCGGCAGACTTCGTGGTGCCTCAATCGGTAAATAAAAGACCTAAACTTTTGTATAATTTTTTTTAAAACAAAAGGAATCCGTCCGACTGGGGACACTTCAAAGGAAAAACAGAAATCGTTATTTTTATTTAATTCCCAGCATTTTCATATTTATCTACCTTTTAAACCTTCCCTGGACTTCCCACGAATAATTCAAGACCAAAATTAGCAAAATCGGTCCAGCCGTTCTCGAGTTTTAGCGAGACTAACGAACAGCAATTAATTGTTATATATAGAGATTAAGATTATAACTTTAATCCCGCTCGGGTAGGTACCACCACCCTGTATATTTCGGCTGCGGAGCGGTTATGCGTTCCGCTTTCAAGGGTGGGGCAGCCGTTGCGTTATATTAAAGTATACTATTAAGATTTAGACCTCATGCCGTACGGGTAGTACGGTGACATTACGATATCTAGGCACTCCGGTAACCACTTAACGCAACGTGAACCGGCAGTCAATTCACCCAATAACGCACGAATGTTTTTTAAACGACAAAAATAATTAAACTTTGGACTATCCACTACGACTTCCCGTTTATAACATACTTTTTTTTTTTCCTTCCTAATCTGGTAGCCTGGAGCGGCTATTCCAGCGTAACCGTAACTAGTAGGTGAGCTCACGGGGCTCAAACCTGACGACGATGCTAACACGAACCCTAGCAAGAGTCGTGCTTCGCAGAATCTACCACCGGATCGGAATCGCAACCCACTGAGAAGATCCGGCGAGAAACTCAGTGGGCTGTGTCTGAGAGTTAATTTACTCGTCGAGCCCTTCGTCGCAAGCGACGGGTTCGACGAGAACGGTGACCGGATAACGTACTAGCGACCCGCCCTCGCTTCGCTTCGGAAACTGTAATTTATTATTGATTTCTCCACTATTTAATGGATGTTATTATACATGATACTAGTGGTCGCCCGATAGTCGAAATTCGACTATAATTAATTGAAATTATAACTTTGTACACTATTATGATTCTATTTCCAAACTATACTTCATACTATACTTCTATAATCACAGATTTCGCCAAGACTACACTATCGAAAAACATTAATAAAGACAAACAATATTTAATCTATTCTCAATTTGACCACAGACGTCAAGAACAAAAGTTTGACAATAAATAAATAGTATGCATGCGTGTGTGCGTCAAATACATGGTAGTGTGTGTAATGTTTTTTATATTGATTTAATGTATCTTTTATGCATTATTTTAAAAAAAAATTAGCATTGTGCACTTCTTCTCTATATTCTCTGTAAGTATGGAAAATTTCATACTCCTCCGTCCGCGCAATTTTCGTAAAAAGGGAAAGTTTTTGCTTCTCGTATTAATATATAGATACGTTTTTTCATATACATGTAGTTTTGAGGCTTACCTACACCCATTTTTTAGTAATTCCTGTAATTTCCAATTGTTAATTAACACTAAAATATATCTCAAAAGTTAATATTTTAAATTTTACACTGCTTTAGAAAATAATCAGTTTTTTTTTTTCATTTCCTGAACATTTTATTTTTTTCAGAGATGTGCCCTTTTCGAAATTGCATATTCAATTAAACTTTGGACTACCCACTACGACTTCCCGTTTATAACATACTAGCGGCCCGCTCCGGGTCAGCTCGGGACTTTAACAAAAACTCAACGATATTTGACGTTGTTTTGTTTTTTAAAATAAAAAAAATCACTTATTAGAATAGTTGACATAATATGCTGTCGCGACACTTTTTGTAAATAATAATGTGTTCTACAAAGTCATAGTACATTATTATATTCTATCATCAATAATTTTCGCAGGGCACGCGATGTAAAGAATATTTTAGGTAATTTTTTTACACTGTGGGTTACATTATTGGAGTTTTAGTAAGGATCCCTAATTTTTTTCAAAAAAGATTATAGCCCATGTCACTCGGGAATAGTGTAGCTTTCAAACAGTAAAAGAATTTTTCAAATCGGTTCAGTAATTTCAGAGCCTATTCAATACAAACAAACAAACAAATCTTTCATCTTTATAATGTTAAGTATAGATAAGTATAGATATAGAAGTATAGATTTACATAGCATTCGCATAGTAATGAAAACGCATCGCATCGCATCCGTCACTCGCCTGGGACAACAAGTAGCCGTCGGGTTTGCTATAGACACGGACAGAGCGGTGATACAAGGGTCGTGAATCAATATCGGTTGTCGCCCCCCGAGGAGGTGCATCAAACACACCTGACACGCATGCGCGGAGCACCCATCATCCCACGTGATTCAATTAACTCTGTGTCAGTATTAAATATCATAGCTAGACANCATCGCATCCGTCACTCGCCTGGGACAACAAGTAGCCGTCGGGTTTGCTATAGACACGGACAGAGCGGTGATACAAGGGTCGTGAATCAATATCGGTTGTCGCCCCCCGAGGAGGTGCATCAAACACACCTGACACGCATGCGCGGAGCACCCATCATCCCACGTGATTCAATTAACTCTGTGTCAGTATTAAATATCATAGCTAGACAGACACATACACACACATACGAATTATATACCGTCGTTGTCAAACCAAAACCTGCTATGTCGAAAAACTCTATTATGAATTAACGAGTAAAAACATCACTACATAGTATAAATCAAAGTCGCTCTCACTGTCCCTATGTATGCTTATATCTTTAAAACTACGCAACGGATCTTGATGCGGCTTTTTTTAATAGATAGAGTGATTGAAGAGGAAGGTTTATATGTATAATAACATCCATTAAATAGTGGAGAAATCAATAATAAATTACAGTTTCCGAAGCAAAAGCGAGGGCGGGTCGCTAGTTTTCGTATAAAAATTTATATGAAAGTGAATTTTTAAGAACTATATATAAATATTAAAGCTATAGATAGACACGTAACATATTTTTTTATACGGTAGATAGAGCTGTCAACTATACGAAAAGTTCAAAAAGTAAAAATCTCAAAAAGTCCACATAGCAGATTTTGGTTTGACAACGACGATCCACTTAATATTTCATATTGTTTACTTTTTTTAATGATTCCAAAATTTACAGTGCGTAGAATATCGAATTTCTAATCAAATTCTACGACAAATGGGAATGTTTTTAGTTAAATTTTGGAACGAAGTTCCTTATCGCGCGTTGTGAAAGGGGGCTAGACGGAAAAAATTCTTACGAAAAGTTGTCACGACACTTTTTAGATCCGTCATTCTGACCAATCAACGTGTAGGCGCTTATCGCGTGACATTGCTCGTATCCGATTGGTCCGCGTAATAAGTACAGTTTCTCGAGATAGCGTTTCAACAATAGTAATTTAGTTCATAGTATTGTTTTTTTCTTCTTCATAATGCCGTAATTTATTATTATAACTTAAAAAAAAATTTACAATTCCTTCACTAATTAATCGAAAGGAACTTCGTTCCATCCGGGTGTCTCTTGTTTAAAGTAGTATTTAGCTTACGTTTTGTTTTTCTAATCGTCAACGCGGACTTAAAGGCTGTAGCTTCGACGAAAAACCGCGAATCGTTCGTTACATAAATCTGGAAAGTTCCATTGGCACGCCGATAAACATCTTCGTCGCATCACGTACCTGTTATTATTTGCGCATGTGTCGGTCCCCCGTCGATATGGGTCAGGGGTGTCCAGCCTCCCCCTTGCACCGGGCGTCGCTCCACCCTCGGAGAGAAGAGCCGCCACCCCTTCGACTCCTATCTGTCGGAGAGCGCCCTTAATTTTATTAAAACATCATTAACCAAACAAATTGAAGGGATGCGTTCACGGATGATTAGGTCAGATAGTAATACCAAAAGACTTCATGATTCCTGACCATCGTTTACAGATTGTAAGATACTAGCGACCCGCCCTCGCTTCGCTTAGGAAACTGTAATTTATTATTGATTTCTCCACTATTTAATCGATGTTATTATACATATAAACCTTCCTCTTCAGTCACTCTATCTAATAAAAAAACCGCATCAAAATCCGTTGCGTAGTTTTAAAGATTTAAGCATACATAGGGACAGACAGATATAGGGACAGAGAAAGCGACTTTGTTTTATACTATGTAGTGATACAAGATTGGGTCATTATTCAATTGGCGACCAGTCACTCGCAACTAGGGCCCAATTTTTCTTTTTTTTTATTGCTTAGATGTGTTGCTCAGATTGCGGTCGCGTTGTTGTTGTTATTGGCGGCAAATTACCAATTATGCAAATAAATTACTGGTGGTAGGACCTCTTGTGAGGCCGCGCGGGTGGGTACCACCACCCTGCCTATTTCCGCGGTGAAGCAGTAATGCGCTTCGGTTTGAAGGGTGGGGCAGCCGTTATAACTATACTTGAGACTGAGACCTTAGAACTTATATCTCAAGGTGGGTGGCGCATTTACGTTGTGGATGTCTATGGGCTCCAGTAACCACTTAACACCAGGTGGGCTGTGAGCTCGTCCATCCATCTAAGCAATAAATAAATAATATCAATGAACGCGGCTTTGAGATGCATAAATAATCTTAAAGGAATAGTCGCGGCCGCTTATAGCGACAATAAGCGGTCATCATCAACAGCCCACATTCGTCTACTGCTGGACATAGGCCTCTCCCGATCTACACCACTGAGCCCGGTTTACGGCTCTCCTCATCCACTTCTTGCCGACCACAGTTCGGAGGTCATCGCACCACCTAGCCAGGGGGCGTCCCACGTTAAGTCTTCCGCTGCGCGGTCTCCACTCGAGAGCCCGTTTGCTCCAGCGATCGTCAGTCCTACGGCATATATGGCCAGCCCACTGCCACTTCAGCTTGCTGACTCTTTGAGCTATGTCGATGACTTTAGTTCTCTGTCTAATAATCTCATTCCGGATTTTATCCTTCAGAGAAACTCCGAACATGGCTCTTTCCATGGCTCGCTGAGCGACCTCGAGCTGACGGACCAACTGTACTGTGAGTGTCCACGTCTCGGCTCCGTAAGTCATTACAAGTGGTATCGAGTTGGAAATAATCGAAACGAGACTCGATTATGAAATCGACGATCATGATAATCGTAGAATCGATTGTAATTTTATGCCGATTATCTGCCTGTCTGCTCAATAACCTACCGCTGCCTACAGCTGAGTCCGCGTCAGATCACTACAAGACAAGCGAGACTAGACGCGTTTGAGTTTGAGTAATGGTTCTGCAATATGTAACATAATTATGTCTATCTCTAAAGTTCAAAAGAATTATGGACAACACGTCAATGATGTCTCTACCAAAAAATTTAATATTGTATAATTACTAAATACACTTACTGGTGGTAGGACCTCTTGTGAGTCCGCGCGGGTAGGTACCACCGCCCTGCCTATTTCTGCCGTGAGGCAGTAATGCGTTTCGGTTTGAAGGGTGGGGCAGCCATTGTAACTATATTGAGATCTTAGAACTTATATCTCAAGGTGGGTGGCGCATTTACGGTGTAGATGTCTATGGGCTCCAGTAACCACTTAACACCAGGTGGGCTGTGAGCTCGTCCACCCATCTAAGCATTTAAAAATAAATAAATATTGGAATAGATTTTTGTAATTATATTATAATACATGAAACAATAGTTACTTACTGTCTACTTATAGGCGGAATGTATCTTGATTCGTTAATAAACTTTTTTTTGTAGTACAATATCCTTGTGAGCATGTTGGTTTAAATATAAATTATTAGTGAGTTAGTTCCAACTACGACTAGCTTATTTACCAAAAGAAATAAATAAGAACTGGAAACTTAATTACAATTACTAATTTATAATTTTATTAATAACATAATTTTTTTTTAATTCCTATGAATGTGGTTGTTGTTTGCTAGTGACATAGGTTGATATAGTCAAAACAGCATTTTCCCAATATTTTGTTAGCAAAATAGATGATGTCTCTATAGATAGTACGATAGACAGGGCCGTATTCAAACGACAGGCAAGAACTTTGTAAGCTCAACGCTTACACCAGATCATTTTTACTGAGTATTTATTCATTTTAACAATTGAAGCTAATCATTATTAGTTTATCTGGTACAAATTGAGGACTTTCATTGAACGTAGTTGAGTAGCCAGGAGAACAATGTCTGGTTTTGCTTGAAAGCATTTCTGAAAGATGCTACTCTAAACTTTTAAACAATAATGCTATTAATTATGTTCTTGTTATAAATTAGGATAATTATGTTTTGGTTTAGGTTTTTTTTTCATGAAAACCTCTGATAGATTATTAATAGGTACTGCATAATGCTATGACTGCGAACACAGTCACACAAGTAGAAGTTTACCATGCACCTATGCAAGGGATTGCTCTAAAAATGACCTATTTAGTACAGAACATGCGCATAGACATTAGACATATGAAACTAATTCAATCTTATTTAGTTAAACTCAATTAGTTCCATTTTAATAAACAAAACAAAAAAAATTGCAATTTGAAACAGTAAAATTATGTGACCTTTTTTATGACCATTATAATATTATTGAGCTTTATAATTTAAGTTATTTATAATAAGATCTTTAAACAATTATTGTATTGAGTCAGCAATGTTTAGTGTCTATGATCATGCCTTATGAGAAAGTTATGTTACTTTGAAAGGATTTAATTGACAATTATTTAAAAGACTAGATTGTGTTCCAATGGATGAGTGATGAAACTCCATCATTCCACACTGGCACAAGGGTGTCACTCACTTTATATTGAAAAGTGTAAAAGATTAATCCTACATAAAATTTTGCTGTGATTAGTACAAATACTTAATTGATTATAATAATTATATAGATATTTTTTTTCCTAATATTCAATACAACTTTGTGCACTGCTTTGTGATTGTAAAGTTTCAAATTTTTCTTTTTGTGTCCTTGAAAAGAGTATTTGGCAGGAATGTAATTAAGCTTAGTTGAACATAATATTTACATGGCATAAGTGACAGCTTCATCCAATTTAAATTAGATATGTATGCCTGATTTAGTTTTAAAGCTAGCATGGCTTAATGTTTTTATGTGGTGATTAAGACTTTATTTGCCTTTTTGGTGAGATATAATATTTAATTTTACTGTTTTTACTGTATTTCCAATTGTTTTAGATGTTTTTTTTATACAATGTTTAGTAAATAAGTAGATATACATACTTTTTATATTGGGCTTGTTGTGTATAGATGGAATGAAGTGTTTTAAGCTATCTTGTATTTTGAGAGAGAATTATCTATGATTTTATGTACATACTTATATACAATATTGTTGATTAAATTATTTAATTCAATCACAGTTAACAGTTGACTTTAAAAATAGCAATAAAAGAGTTGCCAGCACTAGAAACAAGTTAGTTTAAATAAAAAAATGATTTTTTTTATCACTAAAAATAAAGTTATTTTTTCAACAAATTATTTCGTTAGACTTACACAGCAGTAAGATAGTTTTAAATACTTACTTTTTATTACCATATTTAATTTTAAAGACGCAGTCCAACCTATACACTTCCCGTTCACTTTCCAAAATACGCGAAATTTTCCTGCAGATCTTTTTGCAGTCTTCACTAAAATACTGGCAATTAAGATTGCTGTTATCCTGCGCAATATTCCTCAAAAAATATAAATCGAAACGCGAAATATTCGTGAACGTTATAATAACTTTAGAACTTTCCAAAAATAATAATATTGTTCTCAAATAGTCCAAGAGAACGCAGACCGGTATAAAATAAATTACTTCTTCGAATTCTATTTCGAATGCCTCTGAGCTGTCACTGTCCGAATCATCTTTAGATGCATCACTAGCTCTACGAGAAACGTCGGAACCGCTGATATGTTCAAAAAAACTCATTTTGGACCACATATGAACGTAATCAGTTGAAATTATTTTTATTTTAACACTAGATGAACACTTTAAAAAAATAAAGTGCGTTTCCTTTTTCCGCGTTAGAGCAGTGATTATTATTCAATTAAGGCATAATATAATTTATTGGCAGTTTTTCTGATTTATTTGGTTAACAAGTGCACCCCGGAACGGCCGAAACAGATTTGAAGGAAATGTAAATTCGCGTTTCAGAGTCAACATAATGACCGCTAGATCAGGTGACTCGATTTTTTGTCTTATTTGATTTCTATGAGTGGAATAGAGATAGTTACAATCAATGCTTGAGTTTGTTGAATATTTGTTTTGATGCAACAGTTTGTCTGGAACGCGTATGAATACAAAGCAAAGTTATGAGAATGGGAAGGAGACCTATATCCTAAACATCAGCCCACTGAGTTTCTAGCCGTATCTTCTCAGCGGGTCGCGATTGCGATCAGGTAGTAGATTCATTCGCCAAACAGCTAGTCTCAAGTTGTTGGGTCTCCTTTGGAGGCGCTAGAGTAGCTGTTAGCAAATCTCACCCTTCCTGGCCGAGCTCTTGCTCACCCACCTTGGTAAAACTGGAAAGTAATCTCCTAAGCTTAAGAAAAACCTTTCAAAAATAAATATTATTGTTAATCATAGTGAACTAAAAAACCTGAACTTGACTTATCACTAGACATTTATAGCTCGTAAATAAAATTAAAGGATTATACCTACTGCTATCAAAATAATTCACTATGTTTTAATTTAAATAAATTATGGTAAATACCAAAAAAAAGACATTTCTTACCCTATAGATATTCATTTCAAGTGTATATTTATTGAAAAAATGTAATAATCAGTGCAACTAAGGAATTGCTTGATTATCTCGTCATGACGTCTTTAACATCGCATCGCCTCTGAGTTCATCTATACTACCTAGAACCACTATGAGTGTTTGAAATATGTTTTTTGACGCATCATTCGGCATATGAATGAACTTGTTGCAAAGGTATTTTGGGATGTTCTTCTTCAAGCGACGTGTGCGAAGGGTAAGGAGCGGCTTGGCTAAGCCCCTGGCATTGCATATCCATGAGCACCTACCATCAGGCGTATCACCCATACAAAGAATCCATTTTTAGCTGAGATTGTCGTGCAAAGATGCTCTCCAGCACCAAAATGTCGAGTGAGAGCCTCAAGATAGATATCTTAATTAGCTTCTACAGATACTGTTACTTTTATGGATTCCCTTAAACTGTTAGTATGCCGTTAAAGTTTTTTACTCCTTAACGTATTTCAACAACGCATTACAAGTCAACTAATGCATTGTTAAGATTGACATGATTCGAGTCTACTCAGTATTCTTTCAAAGCCTAGCGTGCTTTTATAAGATTGACCTGTATTTATATATGTAACGGAAGATTACAACGTAATTTTCGCTAGCATAAGTGACGTCCGAACCACTTGAAAATTACAATAGAATGATTTTTTAACTTTGACATATTATTATCTTTATCAGGAACATTAGATTTTTTTTTATTAAAAATAATTTTTTTAGTTAGGGTCGCCGTTTTAGTTCCTATTTAAAGTATACACATGTTTAATATACATGTTTTTACATGTAGTTCCTTAGAAGAATTATTCTGGAACTACATACATGTCGCGTCGTGGCAATGATACTGAAGTAAATGTCATAATCTGAAATATTACAACAGCTGCATGAGTAATGTTATGCTCTCTTTTGGAATTGGGATGTAGTTTTCCCTGAAAAAAAATCTTTATATTTTTTTTTTTGTTACGCCTAAAGTCTTCGTCAAACAGATCACGTACTTAGCGCGCGTCAGAGCGCTAAACTAACGCTGCGCTATGACGCCGAGATGTGTTGTACTACTACGGTATCATACGCCGCCAGCGCTATAGCGCTCATAGCACTGGCGCTCTGTTTGACGGTATGTTACCGTAGTAGTACAACACATCCCGGCGTCATAGTGTAGCGCTCTGACGCGCGCTAATTACGCGTTCTGTTTGACGAAGCGTTAAATACTGTCGGTCTTTTTGTAATTTTTGAAGGTAGGCAATGACTTTTGTCGAGGGTGTAGTGTCTTACATTCATGTTTTTAATACAGTTAATTAATACTTTATCCTCATGTTTCAAAGTGGATTGTATCCTGCATATCTTCACGTTTACGGACTCAGCTAACGTATTATATTTCAATCCACATGATGTTTGGTTTTAAATTTTTTGAAAGAATACTGATATATTTATGAGGTTTTTATACGGCTATTACGGTATCAGCAGAGGTTTATTAATAAAAATAAATAATTACGGTATATTTTAAAAAATAAATAATAAAATTTTAGGCTTTGTATGGGATATGTTCCCTTTGCCTTTCAAAAGTGATACATTTAAGAAAGTCGATTCAAATACGTCAATGAAAAATTTGTTTGTTGTGTTGATATGAAGTTTTTATCGTTATACTAACATAAACCATAAATAAAAATGTCTTCAAACATGAACTGGGACATTAATAAGTACAAGGAAAACCACGAGAGTAATGATCATTGGGAACTACGCAAAGCCTTTATGGAGAAATGGAAAGAACATTACCCTGAAGAAAGACTTGTTTGCCTGGCGAGGGTCTTTGCGAATATGGAGTTTTTAGGCTGTAGATATCCACAGGAAGTTATGCAAGAGGTGTCTAAGCTATCACAAGAGGTAAAAATTATCTTCAAACTGACCTAAAACTGTAATAGCTATAGGTTAATGCTGCAAGATAATTGACACTTTCAACTCACATTTCATCCATTCATCAACAAATGGAACATGAGCTAATCCATTAATAGAGCACTTGCAGTCTGAATATTTAGTATCTATATATGCAGATATTGAGGTTCGCGGGGATCCGCTGGATGCAGGCAGCGCAGGACCGGTCTTTGTGGCGAGGCTTGGGGGAGGCCTATGTCCAGCAGTGGACGTCCATGGGCTGATAGATAGATAGATAGATAGATATGCAGATATTTAAAATGAATATAAATATTTATATCAGTCTGGTTCCTATAGTCCAGGGAATTCTAGTTATAGACCAGATGACATGACAGTGACAGATGGTTGTTTTCTGTTATTACCATGTTTATTTATCTTGGTTTATTTACACAGTTCTGTATTCAAATTTATAATATAATAAAAAAAGGACATTAGACTGTAAAAGTATGTTGTAAATTATTTTTTTTGCCCTTGTATGCAGACAAGCATATGGCTCACCTGATGGTGAGTGGTTACCGTCGCCCATGGACTTCAGCAATGCCAGAGGCAGAGCCAAGCCACTGCCTATCACTTAATACTCTCCACAAGCCTCATTTGAGGAAAGTGCAAACTGAAGAAGATAGTGTAATGTAAGAAGTACCAAACTGTCTTTGTTGTAACTTTTTTAAATATCACATTAACTTTAATCTACTAAATAAATTTGATGAACATATAATGGATAAAGAGTACAGCCACATTGTTGTCACGGGTGAGTAAAAGAAAAAACCATTAAGTATTACATACTGCAACTTGGCGTCGCTCGGTGGAGCAGGAGCTAGGGGTCCTGGGCATGACGTGGGAGGAGCTAGAACAGACTGCCCAAGACCGATATAAATGGAAAAATTTGATTCGAGCCCTACACCCCAGCAGAGGGTAATAGGAAAGCATAATGATGATGATTACATACTGCATTGTTATATTTCAGGTAGCGAAAACGTATCGCCACGAAAAGAAAAGTAAACTACAACGAACATTTGTGGCAGCATCGACCATGGCTGAGGACAGGGTTAAGGGGATCAAACGGACAGGCGGTATAGTCGAAAACAGTACACCGGCAAAAGCGTCCAGAATTAATTTTGTACCCCAAGGAAGCCGAATGACTAGTGATAACAATAATTCAATTGAAAACACAGAAGAAAACTTAGAACCAATAGCACAGTCCGAGTGGACTGCAGCTAAAAGTCAAAAGGAAAAATCGCTTTTAGACGCGAAAGGCTATATAAATGATATAATGAATATGGAAAGATTGGATTTAAAATATTTTCACGAGGATATGTTTAATACTAGTTACGGTAGGCTTGTACTACTAATAAGACCATGGGCTGGAAAAATATGGAACATGCAAGGTNATTTAGAACCAATAGCACAGTCCGAGTGGACTGCAGCTAAAAGTCAAAAGGAAAAATCGCTTTTAGACGCGAAAGGCTATATAAATGATATAATGAATATGGAAAGATTGGATTTAAAATATTTTCACGAGGATATGTTTAATACTAGTTACGGTAGGCTTGTACTACTAATAAGACCATGGGCTGGAAAAATATGGAACATGCAAGGTGAGAATTGCATGCATAGGAAAGTAGAGAGGGCATGGTGAAAGCGCATTGAGAGCATATTTGAAAGCATACGTCCATATATACATTTATTAATCCTTATGTGAAAATGAGAATACATTACATGTGATCTTATGTACTTACATATCATCGCTGTCAAACCAAAATCTGCTATATGCAAAAACTATTTTGAATTGACAAGTAAAAATATTTACATATAATATTTTATATGAATGTGAATGTTTAAGAACTATATCAAATGAAAGCTATAGATAAATATTAAAGCTATAGACACATAACAGTTTTTCTTTATATGGTAGATAGGGCTGTGAACTATACGAAAAGGTCAAAAAGTAAAAATCAGATTTTGATTTGACAACAACGATATGATCTTATGTAATGGAATGTTAATTTTTACTGGTGGTAGGACCTCTTGTGAGTCCGCACGGGTAGGTACCACCGCCCTGCCTATTTCTGCCGTGAAGCAGTAATGTGTTTAAGGGTGGGGCAGCCGTTGTGACTATACTGAGACCTTAGAACTATATCTCAAGGTGTGTGGCGCATTTTACGTTGTAGATGTCTAGGGGCTCCAGTAACCACTTAACACCAGGTGGGCTGTGAGCTCGTCCACACATCTAAGCAATAAAAAAAATATAATAATAATAATAGTCTTCTAGCTTCTAGCTTCTAGCTTCATAGAACACTTTAAATCCAAGTTTTAAATTGATTTCAGCCAGTTGCCAAGCGTGTAAACTACCATTTGAATTCAAATACAAAAACGGTATCTGCGTGTATAGTATTAGAGGTAAAATATTGGCCGAAGGGCAGGGCGAGACGAAAGCTGAAGCCAAAAGTGCAGCTGAAGCCTTGGCCTGGACTGTAAGTACAGCATCTATATCTATTTATACTAATATATAAAACTACAGTGGTTTTTACGGATGTTCCGTTATAGCTACTGAACCGTGCATCCGATTGACTTGAAACTTGGTATCCATGTAGAAAATACATGTACTTAATGGATAGGCTAATATTTATATGAGTGTTGGACTCCCTACACCAGTTGCGGGGGCGTTAATGATGAGAATCTTTGTGGGGGTCAGAAATAATAATGTTAATTTTAAATGCCCAGCGAATAGGACGGGTACAGCTAGTCTCTGATAGATCGGTAGTTTTGGCGTTATGGGGCAGGGTGACAGGACCGGAAAACCAAGGGAGGTGCAATTCTGCTGCCTGTCACTTAGCTAATCTTTTAAACTTCATATAAGACACGCACGGGTTGGTACCACCATCCCGCCTATTTCCGCCGTGAAGCAGTAATGCGTTTCGGTTCTAAAGGTGGGGTAGCCGTTGTAACTATACTGAGACCTTAGAACTTATATCTCGAGGTGGGTGGCGCATTTACGTTGTAGATGTCTATGGGCTCCAGTAACCACTTAACATCAGGTGGGCTGTGAGCTCGTCCACACATCAAAGCAATAAAAAAAATTAAAAAAAATACAGGCCTACAATAGCGGTCATACCACATAAATGATGATTACATTTCCGATATGAATTGTAATGAGAGAAATGTTGTCTGGAAATGTCTGTAAACAAAATCCACTGGTTTTATCGACGGATTACCTCAGTGGGCCGCGATTCCGTTTTGTTTTTAATTGTTTAAATTGTGTGTTTTCGCCACATACTATCCGGTTTGGAACGAGCTCCCCTCCACGGTGTTTCCCGAGCGCTATGAAATGTCCGTTTTCAAACGAGGCATGTGGAGTGCACTTAACGGTAGACAGCGGCTTACCTCTGCCTCTGGCATTGCTGACGTCCATGGGCGATGGTAACCACTCACCATCAGGTAGATCGTATGCTCGTCTGCCTACAAGGGCAATGAATAGTAAAACACCAAATAAACACATGATCTTTAATTCCTGCACCCTATTTTCTAGCGTCTCAGCGAACAAAGTGTGATATTAATCGTGAAAGAGCAGTGGATAGCACAAGGTGACGCCCGAATCAGTCTGAGTGACTTCTCAGGACCCGCCAGCAAGGAGGTCAGCTTCGGCACACCGATCGAAAGCAGTGTGGCTCTCAAGTAAGAAGACTTTTTTTTCCTACCTATGCTGATAGCCTTGAGAGGCTATGTCAGCTTCGCCCTAACGTGTAGGTGAGCTCACGGGCCTCAAACCGGAGTGTTGCTAACACTGGCCCTAGCAAGAGCAGTGCAGAATCTACCACCGGATCGGAAACGCGACCCGGTGGTAGATTCTGCCAAGAGCACCGAAAAGATGCTGTGACAATTTTTGAAAAAAATAATAATAATTTCAAAACTCTTTGTATTCGTCTGGTTTGTTACAGGATGATGAAGATGATGGGCTGGAAGGGCGGCGGGCTCGGTGCGGAGTCGCAGGGCATCGAGGAGCCAATCAAACCTAAAATGCAAATGGTACGTCTGTGTGTTAGTTCATCGGTGCTGTACGAGTATATAGTAATGTTACGCCGGTAAGAGTAACGCCCTCTATCGCCGGATAGTCGAACGAATATCGAAGGACCTAGTGGCATCTAGAACGCTCGAGAAGTACAACGCCATCTATTGTCAGATAGCGGAAACACAATACTCGAAATGTGTGGAATATTCTCGACGATTCTAGGGATTTCGTCTCGACTATAATATGCTTTTAATTCGAACGAAATATGCATCTAATTCTTTTGTCCGTAGATCTTGTAGGTTGTTTGATGCTAAGTTTTCTAATGCTGACATCTTTTGCTTGTCACTTGTAGCATATAGAAAAGCTATTTTAAAATATATATAAGGTGATTTAGTCTGATGAGTTTTATAGTTTTATAGTGTTAGTTGATGTACAAAATAATATGCGCGTATTGTGTTGCTCTTGTTTTTTTGTAATTTAAATTTCCAAATTTCTCTTCTCTGTTCACTTTCTACTTATATGTGATTTTGATTGTGGAAACATATTTGGTTATTGTTTTAGCTATATTTTTTAAAATATTATATGTTTGTTTTGTACTGTTTGTTTCCCGAATAAATAAATAAAAAATAATAATAGCGTTGTAGATATGGCACGCAGTCAGTTAGTAATCGGAACTACTCGAAGCGAAACAGCGAACGGATCACCTGAAGCGAAGCGGAAGAAGCGAATTGAGAGTTTTAAAGTGTTTCTTGAGTGTTTTAAGTGTTCTAAGTGCTAATACAGTGTTAACTTGTACTTCGGTAGATTTATTTATTTATCTCGAACCCCAGCGAGTAACAGTATTTTCTTCACTTCGATAAAGTGGCACGACACGAGAACCCTCTCATCATGGCCGCCGGTAACTACATTCCCGATCCTGCGGACAGAATGGAAAGCAGTCGACGTCGCCCAAAGCACGTCATTACGGATCCTGCCGATCCATTAACGGTGCTTTTAGGCACCACAAGCACCGGTCACCGTCCTCGTCGAACCCGTCGCTTGTGACGAAAGGCTCGACGAGTAAATGAACCCATAGACACAGCCCACTGAGTTTCTCGCAGGATCTTCTCAGTGGGTCGCGTTTCCGATCCGGTGGTAGATTCTGTGAAGCACTGCTCTTGCTAGGGTCAGTGTTAGCAACACTCCGGTTTGAGCCCCGTGAGCTCACCTACACACGTTAGGGCGTAGTTAGCTGAAATAGCCTCTCAAGGCTATCAGCTTAGGTAGGAAAAATACACTTTGCAACTACGATGTGTTGTACATGCATTCAGGACTTCATTTTTTGAGTTGTTAGGTTTCCTTCGGAGGTGCTCGGGCGGCTGTTAGCTAATCGCACCGCTCCTGACTGAGCCTTTGCTCGCCCACCTGTCCTGGTGAAACTGGAAAGGCCTTCGAGCCACCAGTAATTTTTCAATCATAAAAAAAAGAAGTCATTTTTGCCCACCTGTCCTGGTGAAACTAGAAAGGCCCTCGGGCCACCAGTAATCCCTCAATCATAAAAAAAAAACGTAATTTTTCTCTGGATCAGGTGAACCGCGCCGGCCTAGGTAGCGACGTCGGCGGCGCGAAGCAGTTCAGGAGGGCGGCCCAGGGGCTGATGCGGCGGTTCCTCGACTCGGGCTCCTTCGACCTGGACCTAGTGTTCAGCAGTGACTTTACAAAGGAGGAGCGCGCCGCGCTGCACCAGTGTGCCAAGAGCGCCGGCCTCGCCTCCAAGAGCTACGGCGACGTGGACAGGTCACTATGACGTTATCGTCTTCGTTTATACGTCATAACTTGTTGTTCAGGGCGAAGGACCTCGTGCACGAAGCTCCACGCACTGGACTAATCACGTGATCAAGTAATCGTGACCTAAAGGTGGCCTTTGCTGGTGGTAGAACCTCTTGTGAGTCCGCGCGGGTAGGTACCACCGCCCCGCCTATTTCTGCCGTGAAGCAGTAATGCGTGTCGGTTTGAAGGGTGGGGCAGCCGTTGTAACTATACTGAGACCTTAGGACTTATATCTCAAAGTAGGTGGCGACATTTACGTTGTAAATGTCTATGGCGTCCAGTAACTACTTAACACCAGGTGGGCTGTGAGCTCGCCCATCCATCTACGAGATGAGATCACAGATACGAGTTCTAAGGTCTCAGTATAGTTACAACGGCTGCCCCACCCTTCAAACAGAAACGCATTACTGCTTCACGGCAGAAATAGCTAGGGTGGCGGTACCTACCCGTGCGAACTCACAAGAGATCCTGCCACCAATATCTCTCGAGGAGGTTAAAGTTACATATTCTTGTATAACCCGCAATGGACGTCATCCAGTCAAAGCCTTTCATTCTTCAATTTAATACAACCTTAAAAAATAAAAAATAAAAATTTTAAGGGATTTTATAACCTGGTAACTAAGATCTTTAAGTCATGTCATTATAATTTATATTTTAATTTTTATAAAAAATGATAATATTGATTTGAGACATTAATCAACTGGGATGAAATTAAATGAAATATAATCTCAGTAAAATGGTGGTCATTTACAGAGATTTTTTCAGTTTCATTTCACATATTTGTGCACTTTCACAGATATTAAACAGTTAATAAACCACCGTTATTACACATTTAAACCTGAAGAAACACTAATGAATACTCAAAATAAAACAAATCACACAACTTCACTCCTCGCGTTCCCGCCAAAAAGTCCATTAAAATAAAATACCCGCATTCCTTACCAACAGATTCTTGGTCGTGAAAAAGAAGATAGAGCCGTTTTCATTATTCCGTGCTGTACTAGAAAATGGAGGGAACACTTCGAAATATCAAATCATAATACCCGCCACATTACGCAGCAATGGAAGATGAAGTTTTTGTTTTTTTTTGTTGTACTATTGTTTTACATATCTGATTTTATATTTGTAAATAAATGTTTTATTCTAAATCTATTTTGTAAATAAATGTATGATTCATAGTCTGATATTAGTTTTATTAATACTACTAGCGGTGCCTGAGTAGTCGAAATTCGACTATAATTAATTGAAATTATAAGTTTGAGCATTATGGTTATATTGTCAAAAACTATTTAACTTCTATAATCACAGATTTCGCCAAGACACTACAGACAAATAATGTTAAAGACAAACAATATTACACTATTCTCAATTTGACCCCAGACTTTACAAAACTTTGAGAATATACACAGAGTATGCATGCGTGTTGTGTCAAATACATGATAGTGTGTGTAATGTTTTTTTTTAATTGATTTAATGTATTTTTTATGCATAACTTACAAAAAATTAACTACTCGAGGTTACTAGCAGAAGGTAGGCAAATAAAGAAATAAAAAGTTTCTGGACTTTGACCGAGAATTAAACCTGAAGCTCTTGGTTCTTAACTAATAATAATAATGACTATAGTTAATAATTAATAATAAATATATAATAGTTATAATAAACGTGACGATCCAACGACCGGCAAAGCGAAATTAGACGCATGCAGCTGTGGATTTCACGTTCTTACGGATCCATCAGATCCAATAACCCTTGCATTAGACGTCTTCAGCTCTAACACTAGGAGTAGGGACCCCGGTAACCGTACTCGTCGAACTCGGCAAAGAGTTCGACGTGCAACCTAACCTAAACATTGCCGGATCTTTTGAGCGCGTCGCGATTCCGATCCGGTAGTAGATTCATTCGCGAAGCAGCTGCTCTTGAGTTATTAGGTCTCCTTCGGAGGCGCTCGGGCAGCTGTTAGCAAATCCCGCCCCTTCTGGCTGAGCCCTTGCTCGCCCACCTGTCCTTGTGAAACTGGACAGACCTCAGGGCCACCAGTAAATCCTCAATCATAATAAAGAATTTGTACTGGCACAACCTCACAGGCAAAATGATCACACTAAATTTTAACAGCTTTTTCTCGGCAAGTGATATTTAAAATTGTCGTCAAGTTGAAAATAGAAAAATTAAAAGATTTTATTAAATACATTTACTGCTCAAGACTCTCTTAGCCTTGTTTTACAATTGACTTCGTCACTTTTTGAGGTGATTTGTCCGTCGGTTCACTTTGAATAGAACTCTCCTCATGTTTTTGGAGGATGGATCACTTCACCGAGTTTCACCGCGATTTTGGCGTCGTCGTGTCTTATAGGATAAGACGTCCGGTGCATTCGTGTGTAGCGATGCAACGGTGTTCGCATCCCGCTGGCGCGTAGATACCAATTTTTCTAATGAAATATAATACGTACTTAACAAATGTTCACGATTGACTTTTTTATTATTGCTTAGATGTGTAGACGAGCTCACAGCCCACCTGGTCTTAAGTGGTTACTGGAGCCCATAAACATCTACAACGTAAATGCGCCACACACCTTGAGATATAAGTTCTAAGGTAGTAAGGTTCTCAGTATAGTCACAACGGCTGTCCCACCCTTCAAACCGAAATGCATTACTGCTTCACGGCAGAAATAGGCGGGGCGGTGTTACCTACCCGTGCGGACTCACAAGAGGTCCTACCACCAGTAAAAAACTTTCACTGTGAAGGAATAACATCGTGTGATAAAAATCAAACGAGCAATATTATAATTTGCGTAATTACTGGTGGTAGAACATCTTGTGAGTTCGCACAGACAGGTAACTAGATACCACCACCCTGCCTATTTCTGCCGTGAAGAAATAATGCGTTTCGGTTTGAAAGGTGGGGCAGCCGTTGTACTGTAAAAATGGAGACCTAATAACTCAGATAGGTGGCGACATTTACGTTGTAGATGTCTAAGGGCTCCGGTAACCACTTAACATGACATGAACGATGACCGGTGCGTGAGGAACCTAAAAGCACCGTTAGTGGATCGGGAGGATCCGAAATGAAGTGTTTGGGGCGACGTCGACTGCTTTCCATTCTGTCCGCAGGATCGGGAATGTAGTTACCGGCAGCCACGATGAGAGGGTTCTCGTGTCGTGCCGCTTTATCGAAGTGGCAAAGAATCACCTCATATTATGTACACGCTTTTATAGTTATTTCGACTATGTCCAGTTCCTCCGAAATACGATTTTGCTATTTGACGATAGATGACGTTACTTATACCCTAATAGCACTAAAGAAATGTTCTAGAACATTTAAGTGATGTA
Source organism: Bombyx mandarina (assembly GCF_003987935.1). The sequence continues at coordinate 1,601,224 of NW_021011502.1, forward strand.
GCAGTTTTTTCGATATCCCTTTTTACTATTTGACCACAGATGGCGTTACTTGTACCAGCCTATTAATTTAATAACAAACTTATTTAATAAACTATAACTTAGTTTCCCTTTGAAGTGAAAACAAGCAACACCGCATGCATCACGTAATCGTCATACCCGCATGCCAGAAACTAATAGCCCGAGATAAAATCTCAACTCTCATTTGTATTCCGCGAACAGAAACACCTGAAATTGATACGATCTCTTCTAAAATACGGGACAGATCGAAACAGTATTAGTATAAATAGAGCCTGAAATGTTCTTTGAATCATCAATCGCTATTTCATTGCTAAACACAGCACCTTGAACTATTTAAGATGACTTCAAAATTGACAATGATGTTGTTCACGTTGAGTCTAATGTTTATCGCCGGGTTAGATGGTTCGTTCATCAAACCTAATAACGTACCGAGGGTCGGCAGAAGCAATGAGGCCTTCGACGAGGACGTTATGGGATACGTGATCAAATCAAATAAAAACATTCCGCGTATGGGTAGAAGAAATTACGACTCGGTAAGTATTTTTTTGGGCTTTGAATACGTCGAATCTCTATTGGTGGTAGGATCTCGGTAATGCATGTGGTGTCCTTGTACCATGCTGCATAGGGTTGACGTGAGTTTTACGGCCGGTAAACCCCTGACGTCGACCCACCCTCATTGGTTTTTTTATTGCTTAGATGAGTGGACGAGCTCACAGCCCACCTGGTGTTAAGTGGTTACTGGAGCCCATAGACATGAGTAACTATACTTGAGACCTGAGAACTTATATCACAAGGTGGGTGGCGCATTTACGTTGTAGATGTCTATGGGCTCCAGTAACCACTTAAGACCAGGTGGGCTCGTCCACCCATCTAAGCATTAAAAATAAAACAACCCACCTTGAGACAAGAGTTCAAGTCTCAGTTTAACAGTACAAGAGTTGTCCTGCCTTTCAAACCGAAACGCATTTTACTGCTTCTCGGCAGAAATAGGCAGGCTGGTGGTACCTACCCATGCGAACTTACAAGACGTCCTACCACCAGTAATTACGCAAATTATGTTTGATTTTTATTAAACAATGCTGTTCCTTCACCGTGGAAGTCAATCGTGAATATTTCTTAAGTACGTATTTCATTAGAAAAATTGGTACCCGCCTGCGGGATTTGAACACCGTTGGATCGCTAGATACGAATGCACCGGATGTCTTATTCTTTAAGCCACGGGTCATTAAATGCTATATCATCTTCATCCGTCTCTTTTAGTAGCAATGTGTTCTCATTTAAAATTATTACTGTTTATTTCAATATTTAATTAGTACGTTACTTAATTGCAGGGAAATCATTTCGACATTCCAAAGGTCTACAGTTTGCCGTTCGAATTTTATGGAGGTGAGAAACTTTTTCTAGAGACTTGTTTACTGTTTTTTTTATTAAATTTACTAGCTCACCCTGCAGACTTCGTAGTGCCTCAATCGATAAATAAAAGACACATCAAAGGAAAACAAAATTGTGTGTTTTTATATAATTCCGAGCTTTTTTATATTTTTTCACCTTTTAAACCTTCTCTGGACTTCCACGAATAATTCAAGACTAAAATTAACCAAATCGGTCCAGCCGTTCTCGAGTTTTAGCGAGACTAAAAAACAGCAATTCATTTTTTTTATTTTTATTGTTTAGATGGGTGGACGAGCTCACAGCCCACCTGATGTTAAGTGGTTACTGAAGCCCATAGACATCCACAACTTAAAATGCGCCACCCACCTTGAGATATAAGTTCTAAGGTCTCAAGTTTAGTTACAACGGCTGCCCCACCCTTCAAACCGAAACGCATTACTGCTTCACGGCAGAAATAGGCAGGCTGGTGGTACCCACCCGCGTGGACTCACAAGAGGTCCTACCACCAGTAATAAAATATATAATTTTATATATATAGATTAATAATAGTCTCTGCTTTGTTGTAGACAACGAAAAAAGTTTGAATAATGACGATGCCGAGGAATACTATGCAAAAAAAATGGGAAGCATGAAGAAATAAATTTCGTCGGATTTCGGATATTTTATTCATTCGTTGAATTAACGAATCCATGATAACTCCTGTTCTAGTCAATCGCTAAAAATAAACTCTTGTATGCATGCAAATTTTATTTTATTTCCCGTAACAGAGGTGACACTTATCGCGTCTTAAATATTAAAATCTTTATCTATATGTACTAATATTATAAAGAAGAAATATTTGTTTGTTTGTTTGTATTGAATAGGCTCCGAAACTAATGAACCGATTTGAAAAATTATTTCACTGTTTGGAAGCTACACCAATCCCGAGTGACATAGGCTATAATGTTTTTTGAAAAAAATTAAGGATCCTTCCTAAAACTCAAATAATGTAACCCAAGGTGTAAAAAAATTACCTAAAATAGTCTTTACATCGCGTGCCCTGCGAAAACTATGACGATAGAATGAAATAATGTACTACGACTTTGTAGAACACATTATTATTTACAAAAAGTGTCACGACAGCATATGTCTAACTATTATAGTTATGCCGCATTAAGTGTTATTTTATTTAAAACAATAAAATAACGTCAAATATCGTTGAAATTTTTGTTAAAGACCCGAGCGGAGCCGGAGCGGGCCGCTAATTAATAATAACATGAAAGGCCTTGTCTATTACATGAAAAAATTATCCATTTCGATAAAGCGGCACGACACGAGAACCCTCTCATCATGGCCATCGGTAACTACATAGTCGATCCTGAGGACCAAATGGTAAGCATTCGACGTCGCCCAAAACACGTCATTACGGATCCTCCCGATCCACTAACAGCGCTTTTAGGTACCCCAAGCACCGCTCATCGTTCTCGTCGAAACCGTCGCTTGCGAGGAAGGGCTCGACGAGTAAATTAACCCACAGACACAGCTCACGGAGTTTCTCGCCGGATTTTCTCAGTAGGTCGCGTTACCGATCCGGTGGTAGATTCTGCGAAGCACTGCTCTTGCTAGGGTTCGTGTTAGCAACGTCGTTAGGAATGAGCCCAGTAAGATCACCTACTAGTTAGGGTTACGCTGAAATAAGTGTATAATCTATGGCTGAAATTGCCTCTCAAGGCTATCAGCTTAGGTAGGAAAAAAAAAGAAAATATAATTGGAAGTTTGATTTGTCTGAAATAAAATAATGAAGACGGTATTGAATGAAATGAAATTAGACGAGATGAAACATGAATCAACCATTAAAATCTAAAACGAAAAAAAAGCCAAAAACAATTACAAATATTTTTATTAAATTCAACTTCGGTATGACCTCATCGCAAAAATGAATTTCCATCCTTTAGCTAGTCATATTAATAACTGTAGTTGTTGCAAAGTACCCGGACTGCGCGCCGCCCTTACTTGTGTGAGTGACCAATCTGTATACGCGTCGATGTAGGCGTGAGAGCAAATACGGTCAGCAAACAAAACAATTCATTAAATTCAAGTTACGGATTTCACTCATTTTTATATTTTAAGTATATTGTAATTTACTTATTAGGAGTGGTCAAAATAAAAATATAAACATCACCCTTAAAGTAACTACTAATTTACATTAGTAATAATTAATTACCGTAAAACAGGGTGAATAGGGACAAATCCCAACTTGATGAACAATTTAAGGTAGTTGTTGATGTATATAATGCTATATCAGGATCAAAATGATCGAGTCTTGGGGGTATCTTTGTTATCCAATTTAAAACTACGCAATTAGCATTTCAGTTTAAGCATAAATAGATGATATTCAAGTTTTTAAACATTTTGTAATCAACAAGGTTGCAATACTTATACATATAGTTATTATTCTTAATGACTTTTCTTGGTGGTGACGCTTTAAAAAACTCAATATAATTCACACCAGGTAAGTTATCAGTTAATCTCTTTATTTTCATGCCAATTCGTTCTAAATATCCATTTATTATTATGCATAAGTCATAAGAATCAACCTGAACCCAATCTGAACAAATATTAATATATTTTATTATGTACTAGCTGACCCGGCAGACTTCGTAGTGCCTCAATCGATAAATAAAAGACCTAAACATTTGTATAAATTTTTTTTTAAAACAAAACGAATCTGTCTGTCGGGGGACACTTCAAACACTTCAAAGGAAAAACAGAATTGTTATTTTTATTTAATTCTGAGCATTTTCATATTTATCTACCTTTTAAACCGCTGGACTTCCACAAATAATTCAAGACCACTTTGAGATTATTCTTGTTACATGTCTGTGCAAAACCGACTTACTTATATTAAATTGCTTAACTATTTCAACTAAAGACTGCTAATTTCTAAAGACGTAAAATTTAATTTTTGCCATGAAATTTTTAAATTGCTATAGACAATAATTTAGCCAGGTGGCCACTGCATCTGCCTTCCTCCGAGGATATGAATGTGAAGGTGGTAAACGCTTTGGGCGCCATTCTTTCCATCGTTAACAACGAGGCGGAAGCCTGTCTTGTCCAGGCCTAGCTGGGCAGCAACTTTACGGGCAACAATTAGGAGATGTCCTGGAATAGAAAGTTTTGATTTTTCAGTTCAGTTATGATTTAGATCAGTGATTACATTTAATGTATTCCACATTTGAATGTCAGGGAGAACGTTATTGCTTAGATGGGTGGACGAGCTCACAGTCCACCTGGTGTTAAGCAGTTACTGGAGCCCATAGACATCTACAACGTAAATACGCCACCCACCTTGAGATATAAGTTCTAAGATCTACAACCACCCTATTTCTGCCGTGAAGCAGTAATGCGTTTCGGTTTGAAGGGTGGGGCAGCCGTTGTAACTATACTGAGACCTTAGTACTTATATCTCAAGGTGGGTGGCGGATTTACGTTGTAGATGTCTATGGGCTCCCATAACCACTCAATGCCAGGTGGGCTGTGAGCTCGTACACCGATAAAAACAATAAAAAAAGTGCATTCTTAAACGCTAGATGTTTTAGAAAATACGAGATGCTTGCCTGTCCAACTTTTAATTAAACATACATATCTGATGTTAACCTTTAAAATTATCAGACTTTCCTTATGGCATGTTGCATATATACTACTGGAGGTGTTATCCAATGAACGTTGACATCAGGGTGCTGGCCAGTTGTAAATCTCACATCAAATCCTTATGCTGCATGATAATAAAACATCGTGCACTGATCACACATAGTGTGGAATAAGGGAAGTTTTTGATGTTGTAGCTTTGTAAGTTGTAGGGGTGTGATCTTTTACACACATAAGACAAGACACACATCACGAGGGAGCTGGCAAATGAATCATTCTCACCTAACAGCTGTTCATCAGTATCATCAGCCAGCGAGAGCTGCGGAATAGGCTTCCTTGGTATCACCAATACATGAGTAGGAGCTTGTGGGTTCACATCATTGAATGCTACGCACTGAAACAATGAAATTAGTTAAATTAGGTATAAATGAAGAAAGAAAATAACCAATTAGCATGGCATGGCTTTAGTGAGTTAGTCTGTCCGGACGTAGCTGGAATAAACCCTTAGCCTCCCAGCAAAGTGATAAGAAAAAAGATTTTTTTTTTTAATTGGCTAATTTCGTTGATGAACTAGGTGAACTTTGAATCTATTGTTATATTTTTATGTTTTTCAAATCCAAACGCCAGAAAGTAGGAAAGCATTGCTATAGGTATGTCGAGTTGTTGACAGTCGCATCTGGTTTTTGGTTAGTGAAGCTCATTGTCATCCCAGCATTACTCAACAGCTGTTTGATGTTTCAAACACGTGAATTGGGCAGCATAGAGGTGTTAGGTAGCCCGTAGTCCTGGTAAACACCAAATAAGCCACGCATATACATAGTTCATGGTTAGGAAACAGCTGGTTTCTGACAGTGGATATCTCTTACACCGGCCGGCAAAGTATAGTCGGAAACTTTCGTTAAGTACTATATGGCTGTTAGAAAACTTTTTAGCTCACTTGTTCGTCTTCGTAAATGAAATTTGCAGGGATTTCTTTACGTAATATTTTCCCAAAGATTGTATCACCGCCTGGAGCGGCAGTTTGTGCGAGTTTCACCTCACCGTCCGCCATGTTTATGAAAGACGAGAAAACTACATTTTGGGTTTGTAATTGACAGTTAAATCTTAACAATTGTCCATCGAGTAGGCAAAGAGTACGTGACCATACAGCCATATTAAAACCGTTTCTGATGTCTAAAAATATGGGAAGCTAAGTATGGAAATATGGATTAACACTACTATGGGCTTCAAATCTCAGTTAAATAACGGGATTCATGTTAGAAGGGCTAAACTAACTAGTTTAATGATGCGAAAATAATACTAAAAGTCATTTTTTTTTTAATTTATTAATTACAATAATGTATAATGCTTAACAAAGTATTGCGAATTCATGATTGCTAGTTAAAGTCTCGCCCCCGGACCGCTCGGCCAGACCATGTGATGTAAAGCTCGTCCGAATACGTGAAGAGCTTTCAATTTCATTATTTTGTGATTCTCATCTAAAAACACGTGGTATCCTTGTCGGTATAATCCTTTTTTTGTGGCTACTTCATTTGCAACCAATAAGAGGTGACCTGAAGCAAAAGTTACAACAATTTGTGATGCTACTCATTTTAGAAATTTCGTAACAAAAAAAATATTATAAATATGACGTACATAGTTTTAGACGATACATAGATAGATATGTATATATTTATTAGGTATATTCCAACACTACATGACGATCACGACCACTCTGTCAAGAGTGACACGACTGAGAAGAAATTAGGTACGTAGCTAATACTTATTTTTCTAAACATTTAAGTAAATAATTGGAAATTTAAATTTCATTTCGTGCAACAATTGGAAATTGGGCGAATTATTTTCATCATAGTCAAGAGTTTGCCCCTTTTTTCAGCATGGCAATTAGCTTCCTGCGATACCATTGTTGCAAATATCGATCTTCTAAAAACTCCAATTATATAAAGTTTTCAATATTCTGTTAATGTTATTGAATAATGATATGGACTGCAATGAGATAAGATGAAATAAAGTTTCAATAACACAATGGTTATTTGCTGGGTCCTTTTGGAAGGAGCCCGGTCGAGTAACTTTGTTTAATTTTATTAAATTACAGTTAACATTGTTTCAAGACATTTATTTTATTAATATTTAAACCTGGTGATGCACTAAATAAATAAAATAAAACAATTCACTCAACTTCCAAATTAGGAGTTAGTATTTTAACACAGATAGCCCCCAAGGGGGTGATCTGTGTATTTTAACATCACTAATACCTTACTAGTTATGTATTAGGTACACTAGTGATGTACATATTACCTCCTAGGAATAAAGTAAGTATAAATCGTGCCGCAACCCAGAAATTCCTCCAGATACATACTTGATTAATATATGATTAAAATAATGATGAAAATATTATGTTTATGAACAGTAGCGACATTTACATTTTTATAAGGTAAATAGTATGTGGCGTTTAAGAACGCACCTTTTTATGATGCGTAAGCCGGAACACACGAGAGGTGGGAAAAAGAATATAGTCTGTGACGGAACCTTTTTACCGCCGAAAATGACTTTTTGGCGGGAACGCGAGGAGTGAAGTTGTGTGATTTGTTTTATTTTGTCTATTTAGTGTTTCTTCAGGTTTAAATGTGTAATAATGGTGGTTTATTAACTGTTTAATATCTGTGAAAGTGCACAAATGTGGAAAAATGAAACAAAGCCGCTGGACGTAACTTCTCGGGTTCCTCCAAAAAGTCCACTGAAAAATTTCAGTAAATGACCACCATTTTACTGCGATTATATTTCATCCCATATCATTTCATTTCATTTAATTTCATCCCAATTGATTAATGTCTCAAATTAATCATCTTCATTTCATTTCACTCCATATTATCATTTTTCATAAAATTAAGAATATAAAGTAAAATAAGACATGACTTAAAGGTCTTAGTTACCAGGTCATAAAATCTCTTTAAAAAAAACCGCCGAAAATGGAATTTTTGGCGGGAACGCGAGGAGTGAAGTTGTGTGATTTGTTTTTTTTGTCTATTTAGTGTTTCTTCCGGTTTAAATGTGTAATAATGGTGGTTTAATATCTGTTTAATATCTGTGAAAGTGCACAAATGTGGAAAGATGAAACAAAGCCGCTGGACGTAACTTCTCGGGATCCTCCAAAAAGTCCACTGAAAAAATCTTAGTAAATGACCACCATTTTACTGAGATTATATTTCATCCCATTTCATTTCATTTCATTTCATCCCAGTTGATTAATGTCTCAAATTAGTCGTCTTCATTTCATTTCACTCCATAATATCATTTTTCATAAAAATATGAATATAAATTAAAATAAGACATGACTTAAGGTCTCAGTTACCAGGTCATAAAATCCCTTAAAAAAACCGCCGATAATTTAAAACGTAAAAAAAATTTATAATGTGTTTTTGAATAACTAATATGTGTAACACTTCATAATAACTTAGAATTGTATACGCAGCTACAACAATAAAATTTCTATCCACAGATTTGGTAGAATCTGGCGCCAAGTTCCGTTCAAAAATCCTGTTGTAAACGGAGCGCCAGACTACCGACTGTGTTTACTGTAAGCAGAACGGTTTTTTGAGGTTGCAAATTGTTTCAACTGTGGTATTAATAACATAAAACACGACTTTACGGCGAAATAAAGAAGGGACTCTATATGAACTCCCTCAAGTATATTAATCTACTTACCAATAATTTTTTCGTCATCCACTGATGCTTCCGACATGACTGGAATTACCTTCTTCGGTACTACGAGAAAGTGTATTGGCGCTTGCCTGTCTAATTCTTCATCGAAAACTACGCACTGAAAAAAGAAAAGCATTCAAATTCTAGAGGGGTTAATGGGGTTAATGTTAACTTAAAGGAGTTAAAAAATATCATAACAAAAAAACCTCTGTAGCTATTTGAATGGATTAAACTTAATTGAAGTTCGATTAAAAACATCGAACTGTTGATGCTGATACCAAATAAAACGGACCTTTAATTACAAAGATAAATGTAGCGTATTGAGCGAAATGTCGCGTAAACCAAATAGACTTTCACCCCTCGATCTAATACTCTCAGGTAGTTTTCCAATGACAGCACAAGAGCGCATTATGCGGCATAATGCTCAACGTTGAATGTTCCAACTACAGCAACTCGAAGCACAATCGAGCACTCTCAAAAGTACTGCTCTCGCGTGATACTAGCAATCGATACCGACTCAGTGACATAAAATTGACAAGTGGTTTTTCTTTAAGTTGGCATTGATCGAAATTTTGTTTATATTATCGTTAGTAATATTATTTAATGTTGAAAAAAATTGTAAGGCTTTCGTTTCGTCGTAGTTTCTTAGAAATAATCAATGTTAATTAAAACTGTGCTAACTTAGCGCACTCTGCTGATGCATTTGAAAACTAATTCACGTTCCAATTAAGCTTCAGCATAATTCGGCATTGTGCGTCACTGAGTCGCATTATGCTCTGTAATTGGAAAACTACCTCAATGTCGAAGTGAAGCTATACGATGGATTGCCAAACACGTGTTTTGAATAAATACTCTTTGATGAAACTTCATAGGTATATCTTACAATGAAGCGATTTAATTCGCTGTCAACTACTATAGATTAAAACACAGATCTTTTTCTTTAAGTCTGAGTAGGTACAAAATTGCTACGAAAATATAAAATAAATAGCTGTACCCGTCCGCTTCGCTGGGCATTTAAAATTAACATTATTATTTATTGTCATTATTATTAGGGTATCCTACACTCATATAGATATTAGCCTATCCATTAAGCACATGTATTTTCAACGTGGATACCAAGTTTCAAGTCAATCGGATGCATAGTTCAATAGTTATAAGGGAACATCCGTAAAAACCACTGTGGTTTTGTATATTAGTGTAGATAAATAAAAAGTGATAAGCGTATGTAAAACATACCTGGTTATCTTCATATAAAACCTGTTTGGATTTTCTAATGTCTGAGATTTCCATTTTGCTGTGAAGCGTTTGAGCGGCCATTTATAAATGTGTATTTACATCACTGAATTTACATTAATTCGTAATCGTCAACCAAACATTAATAGCTTCTACAATATTGACGTTTATTTTGGTGTGACTCACCCTACTTTAGATAAGAAATAGCTGGTCGATTAATCATTTTAATCTTCAACTTCACACACAATTTTTAATCACACCGAATAATATATAGGGACTGTGATTACTAAAATGACAGGTTAATTTTTATTGTAGACTAGCGACCCGCCCTTTGTTTCGGAAACATTAAATTTTATTATTGATAGGCGAGTCCCGCCATGTTGCGCGCGGTACGACAATAACTGCGGGTGACGCCGCAGGGCAAAGCTAGTCTAAAAAAGTGGCCTAAGTTACTCCCTATATCATCAGCTACCTATCAGTGAAAGTCTCGTCAAAATCGGTCCAGCCGTTCCAGAGGTTAGCCGGAACAAACACACAAGACAGATATGACAAAAATTGTAAAAAATGTTATTTTGGTGTGTACCGCATATATTCATATTATTATGCATGTAGTAAAAAGCGGTTATTTCAATATTACAAACAGAATTACAGACAAATTGTGCGTGAAAGGTTCACAGGTTCACGTTCAAAATTAACTTAAAAGGAGACATACTTATCCTTCTGTCTCTTTCACTCCATCCCCTTCCTCTACCTCTTTTCGGTTTGAAAACGTTATTCGATGTTTTCCAAAAATACATTTTTCAGATTGGGTCCCTATAATTCTTAAGCTGCGATATGTTCCCTAAATACGTCGTGAATGGTCCCGGCGGCTGGCTGGATGGCTGATCCTTCGGTTAGTCGTAGGACCGTCGAGGCGATTCGCCCGGTCCTTGTGGATTGGTTGAATCGTGAGAGGACGCCTCACTTTCCGGCTCACGCAGGTGCTCACTGGGCATGGTTGCTTCGGTGAGTTCCTGCACCGGATCACAGCCGAGCCGACGGCAGAGTGCCACCATTGTGATTGCGACTTGGACACGGCAGAGCATACGCTCGTCGCCTGCCCCGCATGGAAGGGGTGGCGCCGTGTCCTCGTCGCAAAAATAGGAACAGACTTGTCGTTTCTGAGTGTTGTGGCATCGATGCTCGGCGACGACGAGTCGTGGAAGGCGATGCTCGACTTCTGCGAGTGCACCATCTCGCAGGAGGCGGCGGGGCGCGTGAGAGACGCATAATCCCGCCGCCGTCGAGCGAGGGTCAGGGAGGTGGATCTCGCCCAAGCCCTGGCCCTCTAAGTGTTTCGGGTCCCCCTCATATGTCAGTCTGGAGAACGGCGAAGGGGGCCTAAGAAGACGACGTGCAAGCTGCTCTGCACGCGTTTTACGCAAGAGCATCCGGGTGATGGAAGGTCGGCTATCCTCGACCCTGGTTCTGGTCCAGCGGGGTATTCCGTAGGATAGCTCACTCTAACCGGTGCCATCTAGGCGGGCTTCGGATAGCCTGCCGACCGAGAGGGCTGGTGGTCGTGGCGCCGACGACCGCCAGTCCGGCGTCCCGAGGGGGAGGGTGATGGGAGAGATGTGCTCCGCACTAAACGCTTCACTTTCCCCCCTTTGCCTTTTCATGAGTTCTGTCTTATGCGAGGTTTGGACGTTGGTTATTGAGCGACAGGAGGTTTTAGTTAGTTCGACTCTGACATGCGAATAAATAAATCTTTAGCCGCGTTTATACGAATTGGATCGCACTTTTTTAATCCGCGAATTCAGGAAGCGATTATTTTATTGCTTTAATGGGTGGACGAGCTCACAGCCCACCTGGTTTTAAGTGGTTACTGGAGCCCATAGACATCTACAACGTAAATGCGCCACCCACCTTGAGATATAAGTTCTAAGGTCTCAGTATAGTTAAATATTATCTAATCTCTTTTTTTTTATTGCTTAGATGGGTGGACGAGCTCACAGCCCACCTGGTGTTAAGTGGTTACTGGAGCCCATAGACATCCATAACGCAAATGCGCTACCCTTCAAAACGAAACGCATTACTGCTTCACGACAGAAATAGGCGGGGTGGTGGTACCTACCCGCGCGGACTCACAAGAGGTCCTATCACCAGTAAGACAATTATTCATTTAATTTCATCCCAGTTGATTAATGTCTCAAATTAATCATCTTCATTTCGTTTCACTCCATATTATAATTTTTCATAAAAATAAGAATATATAAATTAAAATAAGACATGGCTTAAAGGTCTTAGAAACCAGGTCATAAAATCCCTTAAAAAAAATAAAAAATAAGCCCGATTGCTATACTGAAAAAAAAGTAAGAATTTAAATTAAAAAGGATATTAAAAATTAACAAAAGAATCATTTAATCCAAGTTAATCACATAACATTTTTTCGCACATTATATCTATTTACAGCAGTTTATTTACATTATACAGATCACAGTCTTATACGCATACAAATAGGACATATTTTACAACACAATAGGGTAAACCATTTTTTATTGCGTACCCCGTGACTTAGTTAAAATCCAATTTATTACTATTATTTGGTACATTATCTTATTTTATACAATGGAAACATCGAAATGCAAACGAAAAAATATATATAAAAATAAATATAGATACAATTTTACAGAAAATATTCTGTTATAGGCTAAATCATTTAACCTTAACTTACGGTGCTAACAATAATAAGCCAACACCATACCAAAAAGTGATAATATAAAAGCGGCAATAATCGTATAGTTTACCCTATAAAGCAAAACAATGCAATATACACCTTTTAAAGTTAGTATTGTTCAGGGCTACTACGGATAAAAAGGTAATATTGACAGAGCTCTGCTTGTTTTGTCATTACCAACTTTGATTTGAGACAGTTTTTGTCATGAGGTTGTTTTTGTTTCAAGCGAAAACATTCTCAGTGCGGCAGCCTCTAAGATTTTGACTTTAAAGTCTCAACATGCATTTACGTAAACAGTTTAGCAGCCACGTTTCCGATACCGTTTGCCTAATACTATTTAAAAAAAAAAAAGTCATGGACAAATATCCCTTGTGTTTTGGCGGGAAAGCGAAGTTTTGTTGATGTTGTAATTTGTTAAGACTATTGGTAACAAGTTCTTGGTACTAATTAAACTATTAAACTATTTACATTATTATTAATTTTCGCTGACAGGCCAGTAACAAAGTCGATAGATTGGCCGTTAATATTGATCTATTGACGTTCGCGTGCTAAATAAATAAATAAATAATTAATAAAAACTTAACACTACGAAATGTTTGCGACCAATATTTAACAATGGCTAGTTATCAATATAATGTTTGTGTTGGTTGTATTGTTATCTACTTATGTGGATACTTTTTTTTCTGGCCACATAAGTTTTATTTTTATATCGACGCTTGAAAGGCAAACGTGACTAAGCGACAATGCGTGAACTTTACAGTAGACTAATTTAAAGTTGAAATACCCGAAAACAAAATTATATTTTTAAAAAATTCTATTCTAATGAATTTAGCTGTAGGATTGAAATGATTTTAATAGACCTAGAAATATATATTTTTTGCGCATCGAATATGGTTATTGCCTATCATTTATATACAAAGCAAATATTGTCGCTTAGTCACGTTTGCCTTTCAAGCGTCGATATGTAATTTTTTTATTTTATTTGTAATTTTGTTTTCAATAGCCAAAGCTAAGTACATTAATATGGATTTGCTGAGTGCACATACTATTTAGATTGCAATTTAGATTAGATTTAGGTACTGCTTGTACGATTTAGCTGATATATACTGTAATGATTGTAATTTGTTTTGTGCATCAATAAATGAAAAACAAAATTTAATTTTTTTTATTGCTTAGATGGGTTGACAATGTCACAGCCAACCTAATGTTAAGTGGTTACTGGAGTCCATAGACATCTACAACGTAAATGCGACACCCACCTTGAGATATAAGTTCTAAGGTCTCAAGTATAGTTACAACGGCTGCCCCGCCCTTCAAACCGAAACGCATTACTGCTTCACGGCAAAAACAGGCTGGTTCAATTAACCACTTACCAACAAGTCGGTCGGCAATTCGTTTACATGCTTAATGACACATTTCTATATATCGGCCCACAGACGACCACTGATGGACATATGCCCAATGCCTCAAAACAACGACCGATCCTCAATTCTCAATAGTAATAATAATAGTAACCGGGGACAAAAATAAATACAACCGAAATACAAATAAAAATATCGCAGTTTAAATAAAAAATTAAACAATAGCAAGTTGAAGAAATGACTACCCGCAAATAGTCCGTAAAGTTATATAAAGATTAAATTTTAAGACATTAAAACAAAAAACTGGAACGCGTACAACTTGGTGCACGTGAAAGAAGTGAAACTTCTTTTGCGGTGTTTAATATTAGTGTGGTTTTCTTCATTATTCATCTTTAAATCAAATTTCTCTTGTAATAGGGAATGCTGTGTATAAGAGAAACGACCTAGCTCCTTTTTTCCTCTCTGCACGGTCGAGTGGTTCGCGAGACGCTCTATCTATTATCTCACTCTCGCTCGTACTAAATCGTATCTTTTCTCTCTAGCCGTAACGAATCTGTCGCGAGTTAAATTTTACTCTCAACGCGCCTAAAGAAGTTTCACTTCGCAAAAATAGAAAATTAATACAAACACGAGAGAGAACGAAAGAGGGTGGGATAGCTATTGTACAGTTGAGACTTCGAACTCACGCCTCTGAAGATCGGCAGCGGCTTATGATGTCCATGGACTCCTGTGACCGCTTCACGTCAGACGGGCCGTGAGCTCGATCGCCTGTCTACGCCTTAGACATAACTAGATCTATAGCACGTTGACTGCAGTGTAGGTCACCGGTGCCCTACGCGCATTCAAGTAATTATGTATTATTACTCCTATTGGCCTTTATACGGTGCTATAGTTAAAAAAAAAAAAAAAACTAAGCAAAGATCCCGCTCGATGGAAGTTCTCTTTGTCTTCACACCGTAGAACCCCCACACCCTGCACGCCCAAAATACACGAGCAATCATCAACCCCCCCTACCGACCCCTCCCCCGCTAGCCCCACGAGGGGTCGTACTTGGTCCACTGGTAGTCCGGGGCCAGATAAACACGTCGACCTCGAATAAAGCACGTCACTATACCTCTGTACGCGGTCCTGGGGACTCCGCTCTGAAAAAAATAAATATATATATAATATAGTCTAAGGAAAGAAGACCTAGGTAGTGGACGTGGCCTGCTGACGTAATACAGCAGCGACTTCCAGACTGGTCGGAGTTGAAGAGGGGAGTTGGGGGGACCACTAGCATATGGTCTCGTTCACGACCTGATCTCGGCACCAGGAATTTTGGACACCAGACGGACGTTGTACATTCGCGTGTCAACTTAGTTACCAACCCACATTTTGTCCACATTAGTATTCAAAATCAATAATTGTTGAAAATTGTATTTTTTATCGTTCTTCTAATTATATTTTTTAATATTTTGAGTCGCGATTTCTAATTATATATTTATGTAAAACTTCCTTTAACTTGGACAGTAGGCTGGTAATTGCGAGACGAGTTACGCGTTATGAAAACTGTGATCGGGCGAGGCGAACAAATGTTGAGAGGGAGATAAGTTAGCGAAGGTCGGAGTAGAGTTCATTCATAATACCTGGAACCGCTGCGTTCATCTTCAATGCGTTTCCAGTGGACTTTTCTGCCACGTACCAAGCCCTTTGTCGCAAGCGACGGGCACGGCGAGGAAGGTTAATAGTTTTTTTTTTTAGGGATTTTATGACCTGGTAACTAGGACCTTTAAGTCATGTCTTATTTTAATTTATGTTCTTATTTTTATGAAAAATTATAATATGGAGCGAAATGAAATGAAATGAAGATCATTAATTTGAGATATTAATAAACTGGGATGAAATTAAATGAAATGATATGAGATGATATGGGATGAAATATAATCTCAGTCAAACGGTGGTCATTTACTGAGATTTTTTCAGTGGTTAATTTTTTAGAGGATCCCAAGAAGTTACTTCCCGCGGCTTTGTTTCATTTCCCCACATTCGTGCACAATTTCAGAGTTATATTAAACAGTTAATAAACCACCGTTATTACACATTTAAACCTGAAGAAACACTAAATAGACAAAATAAAACCAAATCACACAACTTCACTCCTCGCGTTCCCGCCAAAAAGTCTCCGGTTAATGGATCAGCAGTAAAGGATACAAGGGCAGTCTTATTCGTTCACTCTTTTCAACTCACTCTAAAGTCATCCATGAGGCCAAGTTTCTTGGCGGCCCGCTGGTAGCTCTTGGCATTGGAGTAAGAGACCCTGACTGCGGAATCCATCTCGCCAAGTATCACATCCTCGGCCATCACCTCCGGCAAGGAGTACACCGTAGAGGTTAGGGTCTCGTCGTAATTATCCTAAAAAATATATTATTTTTTTATTGCATAAATGGGTGGACGAGGTGTTAAGTGGTTATCGGAGCCCATAGACATCTACAACGTAAATGCCGCCTTAAGATACAAGTTCTAAGGTCTCAAGTATAGTTACAATGGCTGCACCGCCTTTCAAGCCGAAACGCATTACTGCTTCACGGCAGAAACAGGCAGGGTGGTGGTACCTAAAAACTACCTAAACCTAAAAAAAATTTCAATCTGATCCGTTTAAGTCTAAATAAATAAATAAATAAATAGCTCACCTTTAATAAATAAGTTAAGTTTAATTTAGTGAACTCGACGTAATCCAGATTCAATTGTATTTTCCTAAGGTGCTTATCGAAGAACAGTCCTTGACTCACGCCGATCTGTAACGTTATTGTGACCTTTCGTAAGCATCCGTGAGCATTCGTGATCTAGCGGTTGATATTCGAAATTGCATTGTGCATGATTATTAAATTGTTCTAAGACAACACACGTGATTGGTGTACTCAATATTTCTCTTAGCTCGACTATTTCTCGACTTAGCTCGATCACCCTATTCGCCTCTATGATGTCTGACGATGGTGTTAATAGTTGTGGCTTCGACATATATATATTGGCGAAATCTGTGATTATATTATATAAGTATAATAGTATTTGACAATAGAACCAGAATAATGTTTAAACATATAATTTCAATTGATTAAAGATTAATTTCGACTACTGCGGGACCACTAGTTATTTTAAATGTCCAAGGAAATAAATTGATTAAAACAATTTTGATTATTAACTTTTACCAAAAGTGCCAAAATTATAATTCACAAATAATGGATGAATTGAATTTGTTGAATTATAAGTTACTTTCAAAATTTTGCCGCCCTAGGCACTTGCACCGACTACCCCTAGTGTAAATCCACCACTGAATATATATATATATACACAACATTCAGACCGTCTGTCTACTGAGCTGTCACACCCGTGGATCACATCGGTGGAATATCTGCCTATTATCATCACCTCCCTAAAGAACTTACCTTCCCAAACGAATACGTCCTGGATATCTCCGGTCTGATGCAGGCTCGACCTTGGGTGTTGACTGGATTGCGGAGCCAGTCGTCGAAGAATCTGAGGCAACGCAACGGCTTTTTCACGCAGGCACGATTTTTAACTTAAACATCAGTGGCACAAGATCGATAATTCGTTAATTGAGTCGTCTATTATCAAAGGTGGCAATCTGTGCATTTGGACAGAAAAATGTTATTGATATGTCAATACAGATTGATTTGAATTTAATCGTCTCCTTCAAAGAATACGGTTCAAAACCTGCATTCAATAAAGGTTAATACTTAACCTGTTATTTATCTAAGATGTCGTTCAGAAGAGTTTTGTGACTGCCGATGGAATACAAAGTCAATAATTCGTTTTTCTGATTTACCAATAATTGTCCAAAAGTCGCATTGCCGGCTTTGATAATAGTCGACTCAATTCAACTTCGTCGTTTGGAGCTTTTGATTTTTAATTGCACTCTTAAAAGTGATAACTTGGAACTTATGTCTAAAGGTGGGTGGCGGCATTAACGGTGTAATTGTCTATGGACTACAATAATTACTTAGCACCAAATGGGTCGTGCGCTTGTCCACCTATTTAAGCAATAAAAAATATATGCTGTAATGTATTAAAAATTTCTCTGAGACAATTCTAAATCCTACCACCAGTATGCTTAGCATACCTGCCTAGGGTTACGGCAGCAATTAGCATAGTTACCGCACATGTTCCGATCACTTTGCCTTAACCACTTAACACCAGGTAGGTGAGCTCGTCCAGTCAATATCGCGTGTGCGTTCCACTCGTGATCATCCGTACTCACGCCGGAGGCCATATCGGCTCGAGTCTGGTCCACATCTCCTTCCTGAGCATCCACCCGAGGCCCGGGAAGAAGTCCGTCCTGTATAACAGTTCCGGCCTGGTCAGGTCTATTATGTCTTTCTTCCCGTTGTCATTCCACGCCGATATGCACCTGAGGCGGATGGATTCGACATTAGCAAAGATTAAGCTTAATGCAGCTTTAAGCTGCTGTAAAAGAATGGTGAAGGAACATTACTTATCCGGCATTTTTTTCCTACCTATTCTAATAGCCTTGAGAGGCTATTTCAGCTTCTCCTTGACGTGTAGGTGAGCTCACGGGGCTCTAACCGGGAGTGTTGCTAACACTGTAGCAAGAGCAGCGCTTCGCATAACCTACCACCGGATCGGAAACGCGACTCACTGAGAAAATCCGGCGAGAAGCTCATTGGGTTATAAACGATAAGACAGCCGGTGTACTCTTACGACGTTAGCAAATTCTCTCAGGTTGAGCTCATGAGCTCACCTACCCGTCCGGGCGTAGCTGGAATAGCCCCTTATATTACTAGCGACCAGGACACGACGACATCGAATCATTTCTACGTAGGAAACTACATCACAAGATAGTCTGACCTATAAAGCTGTCGATAAACAGAAGAAGACTTACCATAAACTAGGATCCTTTTGCAATAAAGGATACGTGCCCAAGAAATATTCGTAGAAATCCGGCGAAATGTCCAGGTCATCTGAAACATCAAGCAGTTTCTCTAACTATACTTTTCATCCGTATCATCCAGACAGACATCTGTTGCAGGATATAAGTCCCTCAGGAGGCTTGCCCGGTCAATGTCCGGTACTTCATTGACCCTCAACACAAAAGATCTTCAAGCATTTAAATTTACACACACAAAAAAATGATACTACAACTAATTAGTTACAGCCTACAGATAACAGATGGCGTTAGTTGTAGGTTTATATTATATTATATGTATTTTTATTGGTGATAGGACCTTTTGTGAGTCCGCGCGGGTAGGTACCAGCGCCCTGCCTATTTCTGTCGTGAAGCAGTAATACATTTCGGCTTGAAGGGTGGGGTAGCCGTTGTAACTATACGGAGACCTTAGAACTTATATCTCAAGGTGGGTGGCGCATTAACATTGCAAATGTCTATGGGCTCCAGTAACCACTTAGCACCAGGTGGGCTGTGAGCTCGTCCACCCACCGAAGCAATAAAAAATAATAATAATACGAATAATCAGTTACAGCCTATAGATTGACAGATGGCGTTAGTTGTAGGTTTATACGATGTATCTCACTGTACGATCCATGCACTTTTCGACATCACTGTACACTTTTGTTTGTTTTCATTATCATCACGCTTTGAATCGATCGATTTCCGTGTACAAGTGTACTCCGGCCACAGATAACAATCATCTTTTTTTTCCCCCTACCTATTCGCCGGTAGCCGAAGGGGTTAATCCAGTTAGGCCTAGACTATTCAAGCATCACAATCAGTACTCACCTTCAACAATTATCACAGCCTCGTGATTCAACGTGTTGAACATGTGATTTAAGGCGAATTTGAAATGCCTTGCGATCTTGTAGTAGCCTTTCAGCTTGACCTTGACCTTCGGAAGCGGTATCTCTGATAAATCCGGTTGCAGTATGACCTTTATCGACGGATCAGCATCGGTGAAGCTGCGTATCACTTGGTAAGTGGCGTTGTGACCGCAATCCTGTAAGAAATAAGTTTTGTTAGGGACAGACGATGTCACTACACGTTGTTACGGATCCATCAGATCCAATAACCATCGTATTAGACTCCTTCAGCTCTAACAATAGGAGCAGGCTTAGGGACCTCGGTAACCGTGCAACCTAACCTATGTATGTACCAACAGTTTTTTTTTATTATTCCTTAAAGGGTGGGACAGCTGTTGTACTGTTAAAACTGCGACCTTACAACTCAAGTCTCGAGGTGGGTGACGGCATTTACGTTGTAGATATCTACCGACTCCGGTTACCACTGAACACCAGGTGGTGTTCAGTGGTAAAGCTCGTCTACCTATTTAAGCTATTAAAAAAAAAGATTCGAAAATAAAAGCGTTTTAAAAAGATTATAATCAATAGTACTACACAGTTAGCGGATCCTTGAACAACGTACCAAGCGATGTGATAGCTTATCGGCACCGTAATAATCGCTGAATTACGTCGTATTCACTGATAACGGGCATATATTATTATAATCTAAACTGCTTAAGGCCTGTTTGAAATAATCGCAGATTAACAATGAACCGACGTCTTAATATAATCACGGAATATGTGATTAAGGCCACTTTTATTAGCTTTTACTACCCTATGGCACGTTGCAATGGGTGCATGGAGATATAAGCCATGTAGGGTTCACGTCAGCCAGGTCGTAAAACTCTTGTAAAATCCCTATGATCACAAATACAAAAGTCCTTCGCCGGTCGTAAAGCTCATGCAAAATCCCTATAACCACATATACAAAATCCCTTCGCCGGTCTTAATACTCATGTAAAATCCCTATGACCATATATGCAAACCCCTTCGCCGGTCGTAAAACTCTTGCAAATTCCCTATGACCATATATGCAAAATCCCTATGACCAAAGAATCAAGAGGTAAAACTCATGCTAAATCGCTATGACCACATATGCAAAATCCCTATGCAGTCATAGGGATTTAGCATGAGTTTTACCTCTTGAGTCTTCTCATACCAATGAGAAGAGGACGTACGCCGACCCCACATAATGTGGGCTTGTAGAAGAACATTGCTTTGTTTTTAGCGTTAGTTTGTCGTACCTTACAGCACCGATTCTCGATCACTCAGACGCGGTATTTATGTGCCCCATTAAAACAAATTACTGTCATTACATTATTGTTTGCACCGTTTCGAATACTTAGCAATTTTCGTGGTCACATACGACTGACCCCGTGAAAGTATTTTTGTTTGTTTGTTTCAATAACTGGGAACAAATCACGCACGGTCATCCGGCCCTTTTTTAGGATTCTCTGCGTTATTGATATTAAATATATAGATAATAAACAACACACTCATATAACGTTTGCTCGATGTGGGAATCGACCCCACGACCATCGGCGCAATAGTCAGAGACGTTAACTATTGCACCACCGAGACAGTTTTGATTAGCTTTTTCGTTTATTAGTGTTGTGGAAGGCTTAGCGACGGAGGGAAAATCTTCCACCAAGCAGGTGATATTGCTCGGTAGACCGTAGGTGCGATTATTTTTTCCTACCTATGCTGATAGCCTTGTGAGGCTATTTTTCGCCCTAACGTGTAGGTTAATTCACGGGGCTCAAACTTGACGACGTTGCTAGAGCAAGAGCCGTGCTTCGCAGAATCTACCACCGGATCGGAAACGCGACACACTGAGAAGATCCGGTGAGAAACTCAGTGGGCTATGTCTATGGGTTAATTTACTCGTCGAGCCCTTCGCCGCAAGCCACGGGTTCGGCGAGAACGGTGACCGGAGTTGGTCCGGATGTTTGGAATTTGTATATTTATACAAATATTGTTCCATTCCTATTCCAAATCCTATTCCAAACAAGTTTATCTTGAAAATGCTGTAAGCGAGATTCAAGAATATGTCAAATATTTTGTGTTCTATAATGGCCACAGTGTCACAATATATCATACGTTATAGTGTTATATACTATTACATGAGTGTGGTATGCGACTTCACATCTCAATGTGACGGGTCGCACTCAATTTTATTTTATTTTTCTGATTAAGGGTTTCACATCGCCTCCGAAGGAGACCTAACAACTAAAGAGTAGCTGCTTCGCGAATGAATGTACTAAAGGATCGGAATCGCGACCCGCTAAGATCCGGCGAGAAACTCAACGGGCTGATGTTTAGATTAGGTTGCACGTCGAACTCTTTGCCGAGTTCGATGCGTACGGGTACCGGGGTCTCTACTCCTACTGTTAGAGCGGAAGGCGTCTAATGCAAGGGTTGCTCAATTTATTATGCCACGACTCACGTAATACTCACCAAGGTACGTATAAATACCTAATAACTTTATTTATGTTTCGTAAAACGAAAAATAACTTGAAAACGTCTGGCAAATCTCAATCAAATATTCCGCGCGCTATTTGATTTTAAACACGCCTTTATTAGCTTGGTAGGTGGCTGTTTGTTTGTTTGTACGTCATTTTCACAGAATTCAAAACGTCCGATCATCTTGACTATTCGCATACATGCCGAGAACCAATGACGATACAATAACTTCATTCTTATGGAGTCGTGGGATGACCGGGTTGTGGCGCGTAGATATATTTTAGAGTAAAACGACATGAGCTCAGTGTGACTTGTTTAATGGCGGATGCACAGACTGGCAGTGTTGCCCATATAATCACATTCTTCACCTAACATCTCCCCTTTTAAGTTAAAAACAACACTTATTCTGATTTCTGGTGCAGCAAAATCTTTGATCAGTATAGACAGGTTCAAAAAAAAATTGATTTGCTATTTGAGCATGTTTGTTTTAAAATCACTAGCGCGATTTAAAATCGCGTTAACATAAACGTTAGCAATCAGCACTATATACCGCTTTATTTTAGGATTACTTTTAATACACACACACACACATATATATATTTTTGGAAGGCTTTAGAAGAAGAAATTGATGGATTGCGTGAAAGACGTTATTGTACGGGGAGAGTGAGCAAATAAATGGTATATGATAGAGGAGCATGGAAGAATAAGACATATTGCACCGACCCCAGGTAACTGGGAGAAGGACAGGAGAAAGATGATGTATATCTTTTGCAATTACACAATTGAATCTTACTTGGCTTACTACGATCGGAAACCTTTCCTTGTCCGGTCTGAACTTGACTAGATTGTCGAGGCACCTTTTAACTGTGACCCGGTCGCAAGCGATCACAAGCACCGGTAGTATTGTTGGACCATCTGGAACAAGTCGAAATATGTTTAAACTCCATCTGATAGCATCAGCCCAAACTTTCTCTTGGGAATCGTAAAGCCGGATTCACTGGAGAACGGCAAGCTATCTCCGTAATAACCCAAGATACTGCGACCGACCTTTATTTTTGATAGGACATATAGACACTGCACGCGTTTTTACTAGTGGTAGGACATATTTTGAGTCCGCACGGGTAGGTACCACCACCCCACCTACTTCTGCCGTGAAGCACTATCCTGAGACCTTAGAACTCAGATCTCAAGGTGGGTGGCGGTATTTACGTTGCAGATGTCTATGGGCTCTGGTAACCTCTTAATATAAGGTGGGCCGTGAGCTCGTCCACCCATCTAAGCAATAAAATTAGTAAAAAAATCGCGTGGTCACATCCTGTCTATGTCGCGTAGTAGGCATGCGTTCCAGTTTGAAGTACAGCCGATATGCAACCCAATTGAGACCTTATGTCTCATCGGCTTTTGTAACTATTTGAAACCAAATAGACAAGTTGAGGAAGGGCGGTTTTCAAATGGACGTATTTCATGTACACACATATACTTATTTAGCAATAATCACAGTTAATTGTGCTCGGTATTCGCTAATTTATCAAATTAACTTCGACCTTATGTCGATGGTATCTAAGGGGCGTAACAGACATTAAGAACCAGACGAATCGACCCACAAAGATAAATGAACAGAGAATGCGATGAAAATACGGTGACAAGGTTATCAAAGCACATTGATAACAAAAGCAAATGGTAACGTTTTATTGGTAAACGCGACACAAACGGTAATCTGATCCGGGAGCAGATGTGAAATGTAACGAACATTAAAACGTTAGGCGGTTACGAGTCCGCCCGTGATCATATTACGTTTTCAAACTGAACCACAATGTGTTTTTGTTAGGCACGTTATTGTTTAACGGGTCCTTACCGTGATTTTCGGGTTTAATGTCTATTTCAATTGTTACTTATTTAAAAAACAAAGAAAAAGCCCGCTGAGTTTGTTTCGCCGGTTCTTCTCAGGACTGTGGCTTTTTTTGGAACCGGTTGTAGAGTTAACTTTGTTATTTATATTTTGACATTCAACAAGTGTGTTATACTGACATCTAAGTTGAAATAAATGATTTTGAATTTGAATTTGAATCAAAAACGGACTAGAAAGAGGGTAGATAGATTTTTCAGGTCCTAAAATCCTACCCGCAGTATTTAGTCGGTCCGTTATTATGGCACTTGCGACATATCGAAATATCGGAACCTTGCAAAACTGATTAAATGTCTTTATCGTGATAAAGGAACCCAAAGGGTTAAATAATAGTGTGAACAATACAGATAGCCGTAAACGCTCAGAACAATTCGTGTCTTTGTTACTTAGGCCACCTCGTTCAAATCCTGACGGAATCCGCCTACGCATCAAACATATCCTAGGAGAATTCGTTTTATAGTCTATTACTATTAATTTAAAGGATAGCAAAATCATTGCTTCTCATTGCATCATTGCATCTCGATCGAAGAGTAGATGTGGTCTAAAGGATAAGACGCTAGGTCTACTCAAGTGATGTGACATTAGCGATGTTTAAATCCCAGAGACCGGTACAATTTTTCCTAATAAAACACGTACTAAAAATATGAAACGTTCAAAAAAATTATATTTTCATAGCCATTGAGACATAGAGCCTCAAAGTCACTGGTGACATTCAAAATGTCTATGGAATGAGTAACAATGGGTAAAAGAAAACATGTTTGTATTAACTGTATTATTTACGTCAATCAATAATAAACTTACGTAGCTTAACTTAACACATGTTAAATATTATTAGCTTATTGTGGTTCATATGTACACAGGTGTTTTCTATGCAATCATTGTAATTTAATACATCTATTGTATGTAGTAATGATGCATAGAAATTCTGTATACTAGGATGGTAGTGACGCAAAAGGAAATATCATCACAATTTCGACTACGTTTTCATAGATTTACAGGGCATGGAATAGAATTAGGTTTTTTTCTGCATATTCACAAAAGGCCTAGCCCATATGGTGTTAAGTGGTAATGTAGCATATAAATATCACACCACACCTGCAGTCAATTATGATTTAACATATACCGTCCGTTCCAAGCGATGACAATAAGTATGAAATTCATCAGTTTATGTAATATTGACAATTATATTTCTTTAAAATAGATGTTTAGAATTTTTTTAGTTGAAACTTTTACTATAGTGATAAGCTATAAGTTGTGGATATACACTCAAAAATTATACTATCCGAGTATATGGAACCGTACAAAGATATACCTATGACAACTAGCAAAACTATAATAATATAATAAAAGCATTAAGTACAAGAGAATAGCAAATTACATATTACAAGCAGTTAAAAGTATATGATGCCTGCAAAATAGAATGACTAAATTCACCATTGGATGCAGAGTGTGTGACTTCAACCGTGCAACCCAAATTCAAATTACAATTTTCGGATTTCAATGAAAATATGTTAAAATTTAATCACTATGATTTATAAATATACATATAATTAACTTACCAATAATTTCATCAGAGTACTGAATTAAAGACTCCTTTGATTGCGTTTTTTTTTTCAATTCATTTTTCACTTTCTGCAACAGTGTTTTGCTTTCCAGCATTTGGTCATCAATTTTCTTCTGAAGTCTGCCTAATTTGTTTTCTACGTCGGCTGCTGTGTCCTTAGAGGTTATAGACCTCGGCAACTCGATAATCGACGAGTAAGAGACGATGAACCACAACAATAAAACACCGCAACTAACAAACAATAGTTTTCTTACATTCAGGCGCATTTTTTTATATATGTGTGGTTTATTCGGTACAAGAATATTCTATTGTGTCAATAATGGAATATCATATTTACTGGCTACAAAACGTTTATTCAACTTTAATGAATGTAGTACACAGGAAATCCTAATTGTTTTTCAACCAACAGGGCAAGTTTAAATGAAAATTAATCTATTTTTAAATGTAAATAGTATATTATGAAAATTTTTAGTCATAAGATCCGTTTGGGAAGCTGAATTCTTAACTTTATTCTAATTTAAAATTCGTAAATTTGTATTTTATAAATTAAGTTACGCTATCACAACAAACATCTGTGGCTTATGCCTGATGGACACGTCAAATATCATCTTTCGTCGAAGCCGTCAACAAACCAAAATAAATTACATTGACATTTGACAGTTGTAGTTTTTTTTAAATTATTTTGTGGACAGGATTCTAGCCTTTTGGCCAAATCCTAACTTAATTTTGCATATCCATTTGTAAATTGGATTGGAGCGAAATTATTTGAAGTTGATTTATAAACAATAATATTTAACGAGTCTTATCACATTTTTTTCATTTTAATATACTATTTCACATAAGTTGCAAACGCCATGATCTCGGAGAGACGAGTCACGAAAATATTAGTACTAGGTGACATTGGAAAATCCACGGGGATTTTTTGGCAGGAAGACGATAGCAACCATGTGGAAATTATTTTATTTTGTTATTTTTGTGTTTTTCAGGCTTAACGTGTAACAAATGGGATTTCTTAACGGCGTTGCGCATCTGTGAAAGGTCACTAATGTGGAAAAATTTATCAAAGTCGCAAGTCATGGCTTCTCGTATTTTCATAAAGTCTCAGTAAATAGCTTCCATTTTATTTGATTTCTTTCGTTTTAGAATTATTCCAATTGGTTATAATAACAAACAAATGAATTAACTGACGTTATGAGCAGATAAATCTGTCTACTTTCTTTCTTGTACACATTTGGGCAGTTTTAGTAGAGCTATAGCAGCCATAATCATAGTAAAACGCTTAAAAATGTATTTATTTTTGAAGGTATATTAACCAATATTTATTATGATCCATTCAATAAAATTTATACAGGGTCTTAATTATTATGGACTAGCTGACCCGGCAGACTTCGTAGTGCCTCAATCGATAAATAAAAGACAAACTTTTGCATAAAATAAACTTAAAACAAACAAACAAAATTCGTCCGACGGACATATCAAAGGAAAAACAAAATTGTATTTTTTTTAATTCCGAACATTTTCATGAATATTACCTTTCAAACCTTCTCTGGACTTCCACAAATAATTCAAGACCAAATTTAGCCTAATCGGTCCAGCCTTTCTCGAGTTTTAGCGAAACTAACGAACAGCAATTCATTTTTATATATATAGATAGATAGATTAATACAAACTTAAGCCTTTTAAAGAAATAGTTTTTTCATTGATTACGTAGATGTGTGATTCAGAGCTGCTACGTGTCCTAATTTGGGAGGTAGGCAGAGATGGGATTGGTTTGTTATTCCGTAGTGGGATGACCAACCTCATGACCCATCTTAAGTCGTCCCATCCCAATCCCAATCCCATTTTAAGTCGTCGTGGCCTAAAGGATAATACATCCGGTGCATTCGTATCGAGCGATGCACTGGTGTTCGAATCTCGCTGGCGGGTACCAATTTTTCTAATGAAATACGTACTCAACAAATGTTCACGATTGACTTCCACGGTGAAGGAATAACATCGTGCAATAAAAATCATACCCGCAAAATTATAATTTGCGTAATTACTGGTGGTAGGACCTCTTGTGAGTCCGCACGGGTAGGTACCACCGCCCCGCCTATTTTTGCCGTGAAGCAGTAATGCGTTTCGGTTTGAAGGGTGGGGCAGCCGTTGTAACTATACTGAGACCTTGGAACTTATATCTTAAGGTGTGTGGCGCATTTACGTTGTAGATGTCTATGGGTTCCAGTAACCACTTAACACCAGGTGGGCTGTGAGCTCGTCCACACATCTAGGCAATAAAAAAAAAAAAAAAAAGAACTGTTATTGGCGATGCCCGCAGTCATCGCAGCGAAAGTGCAGCGTATTAAGCGGTAGGCAGCGGCTTGGCTCTGCCCCTGGCATTGCTAAAGTCCATGGGTGACGGGACACACCATCAGGTGACTCACCATCAGGTGGGCCGCATGCTCGTCTGCCTACAAGGGCAATAAAAAAAAATGTAATCAATCAAAATTAAACCAATTTAATTTCACTGCGGTTGACTTTTCACGAAACAAACTAATAGGTCGGGGAAAAGTTTCTTCGCATTTTTCAAGAAAATTCACAACATTTTTTAATGTAGTTTATTTACATTTAACTAAAGTATGTAGGTACCATTTTGTTCGATAACTTTTTGCCATCTTGTAGGTAGGGACATGATACCATTGTTATAGAAATTTTGGGGCTTTTGATCAAAATACCGCGACAATTGGTTTTGGCAGTCCTCTCGTGATGTTAACCTGACGCTTCCTAAAGAATTCTAAAGAGACCGAACCAGGTGGAAATCTGAAGGTGTAAGGTCAGGGCTATATGGTGGATGCATTAGCACCTCCCAGCCAAGCTCTCTTAATTTTTGCTGAATGGCTAAAGATGTGTGAGGTCTAGCATTATCATGATGAAAAACCACACCCCTTCTGTTGTTTAATTCCGTTTTCTCTCAACTTCTTGCTTTAATCTTATCAGTTGTTCGCAGTAGAGTTCAGAATCGACGGTCTTGCCTGGTGGTAACAGCTCATAATGAATAATGCCCTTCCAATCCCACCACACACACACACAGAATTACCTTGTTGCGAGTTAACCCGGGTTTCACCACTGTCTGTGAAGCCTGACCGGCCTTTGACCACGACCTTTTTCGCACGTTCTTGTCGTACGTGATCCACTTTTCATCACCAGTAATCAGCTTCTTCAAAAATGGTTCGGTTTCATTACGTCGTAATAAAGAATTACAAATGAGTACATGGTTCATTAGGTTTCTTTCAGTGAGCTCGTAAGGTACCCAAATATCGAGTTTTTTGTGTACCCACTTTTTGTCAAATGCGCCAAAACTGTTTTGTAGTTAATTCCCAGTTCTTCAGCTACGTCGTAACTACTGATATGCCGACCTTGCTCCACTTTTAAAAAAATGGCATCAATTTTATCCGAAACAGGACGACCAGAGCGACATGCATCTTTGACATCCAAATTTTCGAATTGAAAACGGATTTAAACCAAATTTGTGCTACTCTTACAGACACTGCACTAGGTCCATAAACATCGCAAATTTTTTTTGGCGGCTTGCGTTGTATTTTTACCTTTTTTGTAGTAAAATTTTAAAATGTATCGAATTTCTTCATTAGATTCACTCATCTTGACAGTACGAAAAATAATAAAAATCACACATTTTCCTAATTTGAATTTGAAGTTATCTTCTTTAAAATTTAAACTTTTAATGATACCAAAACCAGCCACATACAAATAGTATAGCCAAAGAGATTATATTACAAGTTCATACATACTATAGGTTTTGAAGTCGTCGTGGCCTAAGCGATAAGACGTCCGGTGCATTCGTGTTGAGCGATGCACCGATGTTCGAATCTCAGGCGGGTACCAATTTTTCTAATGAAATACGTACTCAACAAATGTTCATGATTGACTTCCACGGTGAAGGAATAACATCGTGTAATAAAAATCAAACCCGCAAAATTATAATTTGCGTAATTACTGGTGGTAGGACCTCTTGTGAGTCCGCGCGGGTAGGTACCACCACCCTGCCTATTTCTGCCGTGAAGCAGTAATGCGTTTCGGTTTGAAGGGTGGGGAAGCCGTCGTACTATATTGAGATCTTAGAATTCGTATCTCAAGGTAGGTGGCGGCATTTACGTTATAGATATCCATGGGTTCCGGTAACCACTTAACATCATGTGGGCCGTGAGCTCATCCACCCACCAGAAATAGGTATGAAATACTAACCGGCGTTAGCTCAAACGACATTTTGCCATTTTTAAAAATGTTGATAATTGATTGTCGGTGGGGTGAAGGAACTTAGCGAAGTTGAATAATTATGTGTATTTATTATCTATGGTTGAACAGGAAAATATGGTAAAGTTGAGACTATACAAAAGGCCAGATTGTGGAAAAACAACAGCTAGTTATAACACAGCAATAGCTTGGCGATACTAGCAACACGTCAATAAAATCGAGCAATAAAAAGAAAATATAATTCAGTCGAATAAAATACCGATTTATGGCGCGTTTTTTTAAGCAAATTCGAATTCAAAGAAATACTTTTCGAATATTTCAATATTGATGCAAGTTCCACAAAACATCGTAACGTGCAAAAACATAACGTGTCAAATATTAAAACCCGGAACCTAAAGCAATTATGATTCCGCGGTAACAAAAACTGAAAGAATTTACGAAATTTTCCCTAATGGCGCCATTTACATTCACATAAACATTGTAGGGTGAATTATAGTTTTAGAACGAATGCAAAAATGTTGTTTTTGAATGTATCTCTATTTTTTCAATTCAACATAAGCTGCATAATAATATAGATAATCGACTCTTGAAAGGCAAACGTGACTAAGCGACAATGCGTGAACTTTACAGTAGACTAATTTAAAGTTGAAATACCTCAAAAAAATCTATTTTAACGAATGTAGCTGTAGGATTGAAATGAGTTTAATGGACCTAGAAATATATTTTTTTGCGCATTGAATATGGTTATTGCCTATAATTTATGTATAAAGCAGTTATTGTCGCTTATATAGTCACGTTTGCCTTTCCAGCGTCGAATTATGTATTACTACGATAATGTAATGATAATTCTGAATCTTAGTGAAATTAATAGATGTTCATGTGTTTTTTCAGTCCAGTATTTTCTTAGATTGTTGCGTGTCGTAAAATATTGTTACGCCGGTAAGAGTAATGCCATCTATCGCCGAATAGTCGAACGAATATCGAAAGATCTAGTAGTATCTGGAACGCTCGGGAAGTACAACGCCATCTATTGTCAGATAACGGAAACACACAATACTAGACTTTTGTGAAATATTCTCGACGATTCTAGGGATTTCGTCTCGTCTATAAAAGCGTTGCAGAGACGGCACGCAGTCAGTCAGTAATCGGAACTACTCGAAGCGAAACAGCGAACGGATCGCCTGAAGCGAAGCGGAAGAAGCGAATTGAGAATTTTAAAGTGTTCGTTAAGTGTTCTAAGTTTTAATACAGTTATAATTTGTACTTCGGTAGAATTTTTATTTATCCCGAACCCCAGCGCGTAAGCCCCGTGAGCTCACTCACCTACTAGTTAACGTTACGCTGAAATAGCTTCTCAAGACTATCAGCTTAGGTAGGATGAAAAAAAAAGCGCCTTCTCATTCATTTGTTACACAATAGTTATGACAGTATATAGTAGTAAAATATCTCTTTTAAATTAAGTGTATTAAATTAATTGTATATTATCTATGGCTCAAACATTTATCTAGACTCTAGAGTGTGGAGGATGAAGGTAAGGGTTACAATCTTGTATACGGGAGAAGTCCAAAAAGTGTCAACCTGTAAACAGCAAGCTATTGTTAGAAACTAACCGAAATAGTTCTAGTGTAGGAAGTGGAAATGATACGAATATAGCAGTCTTAAACAGAGTGAAGTGAGATAGTTTTTTTTTTAAAACTATAATATTACGTGTTTTAATTCAAAAAATATAACGCACCTTTACAATTGAAATGGCTTAATCCAGAATTCTTGTTTTTTTTTTGTAAACTCCAAAAAGTGTAATTGAAGAATTGAAATTTTTTAGTTTTTCAATTTTAATACTTTAAGGTATGCACTTGATTTAAAAGAGACCGAAAGCGTACTTTTCCTTTTTTTGACTAAAAGAGACTTTAATTTTTCATACCTAAATTGATGTACTAATACTGTTGACTTAGCTTCTAAAGCCAGGAAATAAATACACAGATTGCAATTAATAGTTCGCTTAATTCTGTATTGCTTTATCTGTACAATCTTTAGATATGTGCTCACTACAGAACACACCGCTTTTTCTGCGGTATTTTCAGACTACCTCCTTTTTTATAATGTCACGTATCCACTACTGCAATTTTTTTTTAAGGGATTTTATGACTTGGTAACTAAGACCTTTAAGTCACGTCTTATTTTAATTTACCTATATTCTTATTGTTATGAAAAATGATAATATGAAATGAAATGAAGATGATTAATTTGAGACGTTAATCAACTGGGATGAACTTAAATGAAATGAGATGAGATGATATAGGATGGAATATAATCTATGTAAAATGGTGGTTATTTACTGAGATTTTCTTAGTGGACTTTTTGGAGGATCCCGAGAAGTTACGTCCAGCGGTTTTGTTTCATTTTCCCACATTTGTGCACTTTCACAGATATTTAACAGTTAATAAACCACCATTATTACACATTTAAACCCGAAGAAACACCAAATAGACAAAATAAAACAAATCACACAACTTCACTCCTCGCGTTCCCGCCAAAAAGTCCACACACCGCTTTTTCTGCCGTATTTTCAGACTACCGCCTTTTTTATAATGTCACGTCTCCACTACTGCCATTGCTCAACAGTGTTGCTATTCGGCAACACGAAAATTGTTATAATTTTTAACATTTTAATTTTTCACTGGTGGTAGGACCTCTTGGGAGTCCGCACGGGTAGGTACCACCACCTCGCCTATTTCCGCCGTGAAGCAGTAATGCGTTTCGGTTCGAAGGGTGGGGTAGCCGTTGTAACTTTACTGAGACCTTAGAACTTATATCTCGAGGTGGGTGGCGCATTTACGTTGTAGATGTCTATGGGCTCCAGTAACCACTTAACATCAGGTGGGCTGTGAGCTCGTCCATCAATCTTAGCAATAAAAAAAAAAAGATAAATTTTATTTTACTTATTTTACAAAAAAAAATTCTACAACACCGTCATGTCTTGCCAATGCTGCAATATCAGTGATCGTCAGCAGCAGAAGATTGTTTGATTTGAATTTCACCTATACAGTATTTCGGAGAATAGATGCCCCAATATCTACCTACCAGGTCTAAGATCCCGCGGTGAGCTCAAGAAACGCTGGTTTGATGTGGTAAAGGCGGATATGGAAGAAAAGCCAAATAACCTTACCCAGAAGGATTCTGAGGTCGGGCAAAGTGGAGGATTTTATGTAGGAAAGTGGACCTTGACACTGGACCGGGAAAACGCTAGGAAGAACAAGAAGTAGAAGAAGAAATATTTCGGAGAGTTGTTTAATCTCTCTCGCTTACTGTGCTGATCTGCTGAGGACGTTGGCTTATTACACCGCTTTCCTCCCAAAACTAGGGGAGGGGGCTAATCAATCGACGCGCAACCTTTACGTAGGGATAGTCCGATCGATGACCCCGATTCGGTAACATCGATTTAAGTTTAATTTGAGTGCTCTGAGGAATTGTTCGAGATGATACCGGCATCTCGTTTTTACCATCGCACCGCCTGCCACCGGAGTAGAGTTCCTGGAGCCACTGCGGTCATCCACAGTGCGTTTCCAGAGATCTTTTTTGCCACGTACCATCCGGCTATGGAATGAGCTCCCCTCCACGGTGTTTCCCGAGCGCTATGACATGTCCTTCTTCAAACGAGGCTTGTGGAGAGTATTAAGTGGTAGGCAGCGGCTTGGCTCTGCCCCTGGCATTGCTGAAATCCATGGGCGACGGTAAGCACTCACCATCAGGTGGGTCGTATGCTCGTCTGCCTACAAGGGCAATAAAAAAAAAACGTAGGGATGGTCCGATCGATGACCCCGATTCGGTAACCACTCATCTCCGAGCCGGTTCATCGATTTAAGTTTAATAAGACAACAAAAAAATTCAAACGTGTAAGTTCGCACACGCAACCAATAAAGCCCTCACAAAGCAGTCCAGTTGCGCATGCAAAGCAAAATGGAGACTCGACGATGTTTTGATATTGTTTCAGGGTCCCACGAATATTTAAATAACTGC
Organism: Bombyx mandarina; assembly: GCF_003987935.1. The sequence goes on from NW_021011502.1 coordinate 1,635,285, forward strand.
ACGCTCTATTTAATCACATTTGATTTTTTTTAATTGCTCCCATGGCTGAATGTAGGTACCTAACTGGCTGAATGTACCTAGTGCTAAGTGGTTACAGGAACCTATAAAAGAAAGGTGGAAAAGCTCACGGCACTCAGCCTAAAAGGGTATGAAACAGCAACTGAGTTAGCGAGAGCAGTGCTCCATTGCATCTACTACGGCATCCAAACTCAGTGGGTCACCGCAGCACACCAACAACAATGCCGCCACCTAAAGTTTGAGTGACAGTTCTACAGGGTGATAAAAAACTACCCGTAATGCGCCACCCACCTTGAGATATGAGTTCTAAGGTCTCAGTATAGTTACAACGGCTGCCTCGCCCTTCAAACCGAAACGTATTAATTGCTTCACGGCAAAAATAGACAGTGTGGTGGTACCTACCCGTGCGGACTCTCAAGAGGTCCTACCACCAGTTCTTCTTCCTCAGGTCTTGCCTGTTACCAGCAGCTTTTCTAAATTGTGATATCTATGAACTAAACTTCTTTTGCCAATTTAAAGCAAAGAAAAAAAAAATACGCTACAGAACCACATTCTTTAAATTTCATAATTGTCAAATGAACAGCCTAAGATAATTTAAAATTAAAAAGAAGAAAAAAAAAAACCAGAACATAGCGCCACCGCGCCTAATTATGACAAAATATGTCGGTTACAACGAAAAGCGACGTGAGCCGTTTTTTTTTTTTTTTTGGCCCCGATAATTTATTGCTTAAGTTATTAGAATCATTCGTTTAAATTTAATAAATATTAATGACGTATTTGACAAATATTGAAATATGTAATGCGGACAATACATAGACCTATATTAGTACAATATGGCTCGATGTGAAATGTCATTGAATGAATACAAAAAAAAGAACAAGATTTAAGTACACTAGGTTATTTAAACAATGGTTTAAATTTTAAATTTTTTAATCTCTTAATCCATATTTAAACGTTCAATAAGTTGTTCAAGGAATGTAACCTTTTTTTAAATAGTAAAGAATTGCATTTATTTTTGTATAAAAAAAAAATCAGTTGCCAAAATCATTAATTATAAACTTTGTAGGTATAGATCTACCGTAAATCCCTACGTACCAATATATTTTTCTTCATTGTCTAATAAAATGCTTACGATATCTTTTTTCATAGATCTTAATGCTTAATTTCAATAATAGTAAATTGCGACATACTTGACGTATCTTTTCAGAATTTCTCAAGAGGAAAACAATTGGCACATCTACAGGAGACGACTTTTAAGGATAAGTCTATTAAACAATGATACCCGATTGTTTTTCTTTGTTAATTGTTTTTTGGTGTACCATAAACTAGGTATAGGTACTCTCTTTCTCTCTCTCTATCTCTGTCTCTACAAACGTATTAATTAATCAACAAATAGCGTCGCACACATCTTTGACTGTTCGTGAACACGTGACGCTTCCAATTAAGAAGACAAACTAAATTATTATCTCGATTAATGAGGACGAACATTTGTCAGGAGCGCTCAAGAACCGAAAGTCGGGTTCGAAGCAAGCGCATCCGCCGCGTCCCAGACCCGCCCACATATCTCTCATTGGTTTAAGACTAATTATATTTTCGGTACGAAATCATCGGGAGCTATTTGCATCGTTTAACGCGTCACGAATGATTCCCGACCTTATTACACATAGTTTGAGGGTGCGTTTTGGGTTAAACGTTAAACAAAATGAATTTTAGTTCGTCTATACGCCCATTCGTTTGCGCTTTTCATCTTCATTGCGTTCGTTCAGAACGCGCCTGACAGTCCTGTTGTGTGGTGATACGCGATTTTCAATCTTACAGCAAGCAATCCGTGGTGCGCGTAAGGAAACTCAGTTTATCGTGTGCAACAGTGTTACAATGATGTCCGCTGTCTCGTGAAAGCAACGAAAGATCAGCTTCATCAAAAGAATACGAGAAAAAGTGCAATTTTATTGGTTAGGTTCGTTCAGTTTTCGCGCCAAAAATGAATCTCGAAATTAGTACGAACGAAGAAAACGACGATGGGAAATTCGATAAAACCGACAATAACAGGCTACCATTCTCAATTGACAGTCTTCTAGCTAATAAGTTTCAAGGGAATGCGAACCGTGAAGGCTCTTACGAAAGTGTAGAGAATGCGCAAAATAAAGATGGCGGACACATTTTTAAAGTTAATATAGACTCTTTTGATGTTGATAATGATGATGACGACCGCAGCGACGGTAGCGAAGAGCACGTGGACGTCGAAAGCTCGACGGCTGACGAAGCCCACGAATATGTGGATGCTAGAAGCGATTTCCAACAAACAGGTAGGTTTGTAATTTTATATCTCTGTTTACTTAATACCGATTTATTATAATGGCGAGTACTGCGATCATATTGCTCTGAACATACCTGATAGCTTAGAACATTCGTGACAAGGAAGATCTAGGGAAAGGGACTGCGCGGGCGCAGCATGACAAGGTGGTTTGATCAAATCCGCACCACATTAGAAACTACTAGAAACTAGATGATCCCTCTCTCTCCTTTTTATCATCGCACCTCCTGCCTTCAGAGCAGAGTTCATCCATATTATCTGGAACCGCTGCGTTCATCGACAGTGCGTTTCCAGAGGTCTTTTTTGTCACGTACCATCCGGCCTTGGAATGAATTCCCCTCCACGGTGTTTCCCGAGCGCTGTGACATGTCCTTCTTGAAACGAGGCTTGTGGAGAGTATTAAGCGATAGGCAGCGGCTTGGCTCTGCCTTTGGCATTGCTGAAGTCCATGGGCGACGGTAACCATTCACCATCAGGTGGGGCGTATGCTCGTCTGCCTACAAGGGCAATAAAAAAAAACCCATTCCACCAAGCCCTTCGTGCTGCTAATAATTGGAAACGCTGGAAATAAATAACATAAAAAATAAAATCCTGTCTAAACATGATGATCACGACCCTTCGCAAGGAGACGATACAAGGAGGAGGAGATTTAATATCGACCAAAAACCTATGTATTGTTCCTTCAAATTATCCACAGCGCTGAAAGCTCCCCAATCTGCTACCAGATTCAGAGATAAATTGATCACAACCTACATAATCTGTGGTCAAGTTTAATTAAAAAATTAAATTTCTATTTTAGGGCGCAAGTCAAACTCTGTTCCTGATTATTTAACAAAACTGCCAGCTACTATTGTTGTTGTTGTTTTTTTTGTATAGGTATTCTATTTTAGATTAAATTATTCATTCCCGTAACATTTACTACAAACATTAGTGGACACCTTATAACTATAACTTACGAGCGACCGGATACATCATCATCAGCCTTTATCTGCCCACTGCTGGACATAAGACCAGGTGTTTCTAATTAAATGCCCACCCTTAGCACGGCTATAAGGCCAGAAATAGGTCTTCTTTTTTTTCCTCCACCTTATCCCAGTAGGTGGGCTCAGCACAGCTAAATTTTCTCTTCCATTCTCTTCTATCAGCCGTCATCTCAACACTCACTCCTCATTCTCTCTCATATCGTCATTCACACACTCCATCCATGTCTTCTTTGGTCGACCTCTTTCCCCTCTACCTTGCACTACCATTTCCATACATCTCCAAGTCACATGCAGACTCATCAATGGCTAAAGTAACTATTCACGAATAATCTGATATAAAAAATACTAGAAAAGGAATTTTTCATTACGAGATGCTTAAAAATCTGTTTTAAGGTAGAGATATTACGATGTTTGGGAAAGTTTTGTAAAACTGTAATTCCCTAAGATTTTGCTGAATATACCTAGTCAGGTCATAAATTCTGTCACATGTTTAATGTAAAATAATTGAAACAAGTTTATTCATTATGTAACCATTCATATACCAAAATGAACTTAACAAAACATAGATTCTTATGACACTAAAGTTTATTCAAAATGAGCTCCGTGATTTTGAATACAGGCCTTCAATCTGCGCGGCCAGTCGTCTATCGCAGCACGAACGAGGTCCATGTCAATATCGGCGGCTGCCTTAATCAAGGATGTCTTGAGTGACTCCAAATTGGGATGAGGCTTTGAGCACGCCTTTTCCTCCAAGTGTTGCCATATCTTGTAATCTAACGGATTCAAATCTGGACTGGAGGAGGGCCAGTCTTCGTGCCGGATGAAGTCGATTTCACGCGCCGCCAGCCAGTCTTGTGTGCTCTTCGCTCTATGAGCTGGCGCCGAATCTTGTTGGAATACCCAGTGCCTGTTATTGAACATGGTATGAGAAACAGGTTCCACAAGGTTCGTCAGGACTGTATTTTGATACACAACTGCATTCGTTTTTACACCTTTCTCACAAAAATGTACCTCTGTTAAGCCCCAATAAGAAACTCCCAACCATACCATGAGCGAGGATGGAAAATGACCTCGTTGGACACGCGGAATACGGTTGCTCGCTTCTTCACTACTGTGTGCGTACACCTTATCATTTTGTTTGTTGTAGCTCTCTTCTACGGTAAAAATTTTTTCATCCGAAAAAAGAATTTCCCGATATTTTTTTCCCGCGTACCGCTTCAACAAAGCGCGGCATCTCTTCAGTCTCAGGTCCATTAGACGAGCATTCAAACGATGTCCTGTTTTTCTTCGATATGCCCGAAGCCCTAAGTCTTCATTTAACACCCTTTTCACCGTGGTTCTGCTTAACCCCATCTGAAGGGCCAACAGTTTCTGCTTACGTTTGGGATTTCTTTGAATTCGCGCCTTCACAGCTTTTATCACTGCTGGAGTCCTAACAGACCGAGGGCGACCACTTCTTGACCTGTCATCTACACTAGAGTCTTCATTGTATCGTTTGATGGTACGATAAACGAATCTTTTAGTTATATTCAAATTTTTCAGTATGTTAAAAATTTTAATTGGCGCGTAACCGCAACGATGCAACGCAATAACTGCAACACGGTCTTCTTTAAGCGTCCACTCCATATTTGTGTAATGAGTAAAATTCTAAAAGTATACATTTTTATTTTCATGAACAATTCGAAATTCGAATTCAATAAACTTTTTTGTGGCCAGCATTCTAAAAGAAAAGTTTTTAATGTGTGACAATACTTATGACCTGACTAGGTATATTGTGTTGTTTTGATAGGTATTGACCCAAGCTGTCACCCCCCGCAGTATTTCGTGCGATTTAATGGACACCCTGTATATGTAGTATACATCATGTTTTTTCATTCGGTAAGCACACCGCGGTTAATTTATTTCCTTAGTTGATTCATGTCCACTTGATGATTCTCTGGAAGAGATACTCTCAGCTGTTAATCATTCATATATTGGACGTTTTTCATTTGCATTGATTTTATATTAGCCGTACTCGCCCGTTTCGCTGGGCATTTAAAATGAACATTATTATTTATTGTCATTATTATTAGGGAGTCCAACACTCATATAAATATTAGCCTATCCATTAAATACATGTATTTTCTACATGGATACCAAGCTTCAAGTTAGTCGGATGCATGGTTCATTAAGTACTTGTAACGGAACACCCGTGTAAAAACCACTGTAGATTTATATATTAGTATTAGTAATATATTAATACGTGAAGCAAAAACTTTGTATCCCTTTTTACGAAAATTGCGCGGACGGATGAGTATGAAATTTTCCATACTTATAGAGAATACAGAGAAGAAGTGCACAAAGCTAATTTTTTTTTAAATAATGCATAAAATATACATTAAATCAATAAAGAAAACATTACACAACTACATACCATTTATTTGACGCACACACGCATGCATACCTACTATTTATTGTCAAACTTTTGTTCTTGACGTCTGTTGTCAAATTGAGAATAGATTAAATATTGTTTGTCTTTGTTAATATTTTTTATAGTGTAGTCTTGGCAAAATTTGTGATTATAGAAGTATAAAATACAATCATAATAGTGTACAAACTTACAATACCAATTAATTATAGTCGAATTTCGACTACCGCGGGACCTCTAGTTAGTATAGATTAGTCTGCCACAAAGCACACTAATCTATACATAATGAAAGCTACTTTTACGGCTTAAGCCTCGCGTTTGTTACTGTCATTAGATTGTTTCCAAAATTTCGAATACTTTAAAGTTTCAATGGTCGATTAGTTTTAGCTATATTTAAAACTCACGAAAACTGTGCAAAACGAAAAGCAATCACTTAGGAGAAGACGGTAGAAGACCGGACGAAAGAAGACTGAAAGAATTTTAACGTTCTGTTGTCTATCTCTAATAATTTGGGGCAATCATTGTGCTTCACAGCACTTTATTAAAATCCCCTCCCTTTTTTTTTATAACGTAACCCGAAAACTTCAAACGTCAATAAGGACCAGCAAGGGATTACACCCTCGGAACTACATGAGGTTTCCTTCTTCGATAATAAGGCCGTATGTAGACAACTACCAGATACCAGCCGCTCCGCCCGTGTGGTTAGAGAATCCTTTTATCGCTATAAGCACTGCGCAATTCGTAAGCATTATGTACACTTATGGCATCTCTGAAGATATCTTGTAAACTATAGGTCTGTGGGGACCCAAGACGCGCCGATTTGGACGCAAATCAGAGTCTATCTTTAAAGCGGTGGTAGGACGTCTTGTGAGTCCGCACTTGTTACTACCACCCTGATTATTTGTGCCGTGAAGCAGTAATGCGTTTCGGTTTGAAGGGCGGGGCAACGGATGTACTGTAAAAACGGAGACTTGGAACTCCGTTCTCAAGATGGGGTGGTTGATAGACGAACTACAGTGACCACTTAACCCCAGATGGACTGCAAAATCGTTCACTCATCAGAGAAAAGGTTAACTGACGAAAACTCGTAATTTTTCGAAGGTTGATGGGATGTTTTAGAGTCCTGCCCACCAAACGATAACCCTTGCACTCTCTCACCCGACGTCCGATCTCTGCCCGGGCTTAGACCTTAGTAGGGGGGGTTTCCAAGGTCAACACTGTTCTACCACACCCAGCATACAGAATAGAATAAGCCGATCCCAAAGCTGCCCGCAGGCGTATAGGCTGTACCTAAGTGTTGAGATAAAACAATAGGCTTGGCTACCGTTTGAGCTTATTCGATCGCGACGGGGCAACGAAACGCCGCCGTCGCCCGAACCATGTCTTGTCGGATCCCCGGATTCACCCTCGGTGCTTTTAGGGATGTCAAGCACCCGTCACCGTCCTCGTCGAACTCATCGATGACAACGAAGAGTTCTCAACGAACTCATGAAAAGGCAAAGGGGGGAAAGTAAAACGTTTAGTGCGGAGCACATCTCTCCCATCACCCTCCCCCTCGGGACGCCGGACCGGCGGTCGTCGGCGCCACGACCACCAGCCCTCTCGGTCGGAAGGCTGTCCGAAGCCCGCCTAGATGCCGCCGGTTAGAGTGGGTTACCCTACGGAATACCCCGCTGGGCCAGAACCAGTGTGGGTCGAGGATAGCCGGCCTTCCATCACCTGGATGCTTTTGCGTAAAACGCGTGCAGAGCAGCTTGCACGTCGTCTTCTTAGGCCCCCTCGCCGGTCCCCAGACCGACCTGTGAGGGGGAACCAAAAAACATAGACGGCCAGGGCTTGGGCGAGATCCGCCTCCCTGGCTCCCGCTCGACGGCGGCGGGATTGTGCGTCTCTCACGCGCCCCGCCGCCTCCTTCTGCGAGATGGTGCACTCGCAGAAGTCAAGCATCGTCTTCCACGACTCGTCGTCGCTGAGCATCGATGTCACAACACTTGGCAACGACAAGTCGGTTCCTATTTTTGCCACGGCGCCACCCCTCCCATGCGGGGCAGATGACGAGCGATGCTCTGCCGTGTCCAAGTCGCAACCACAATGGTGGCACTCTGCCGTCGGCTCGGCTGTGATCCGGTGCAGGAACTCACCGAATCAACCATGCCCAGTGAGCACCTGCGTGACCCGGAAAGTGAAGCGTCCTCTGTCACGATTCACCCAATCCACAAGGACCGGACGAATCGCCTCGACCGTCCTACGACCAGCCGAAGGATCAGCCAGCCGTCTGGACCATGACGCCAGAACGGACCGCCGAGATTGGGCCTTCCGCGCTCTGACCACACTGGGGCTGGGACGCGCCACGCCCCGGGCACGAAGGTCAGCCCGCCACTGATAGTCAGCGGCGAGCGGCTCCGCTTCCAGAACCCAAGGCGGCGTCCCAGCCAGTACACACGCCGCCTCAAAGGAGATGGTGCGATAGCCACGGATGACCCTGACCGCGATGGTGCGTCGCGGTCGTTGCAGCAGCTTCGCCACCACCACGGCCAGGGACTGGCCCCACAGGGGCGCCCCGTATAGGGCCATTAATCGCACCCGTCCACCCATCAAAGCAATAAAAAAAAAAACAGAAAATTGTCCGAACTTTATTCAATATGCAATAATGCAATATCTGACCCTAGCTCTTGTAGTCTAGAGACCGTCTGTCGCATGAGGTCGAGCGTTGTCGTGTAGAAGCAGCGAGTATCAACGATTAACCAAGGCTGGCCGGAGATTCGCGAGCTTCTATAAAACAAACGCGACTAAAAACATTACACGAACCAATTAAGAAATGACTGAATTGGAAAATTGAATTACATCTTTTTTTAACAAAATTCCTTTATATTTAGATTTTATTGCCAGCCGTACATAAATTACGTTTTAAATGACCAATATTGTGATACAGCTAATTCACATATAAAAACGTATTATTAAAATTTGCAACAATTAAAAAAAAAAACAATTCTGCGTGAACATTTTATCCTTCTCTCCCTAAAACCATTTTTTCCCAACTTGGAACTCATAATTTATTTTTAACTAGCTGACCCGGCAGACTTCGTAGTGCTTCAATCGATAAATAAAAGACCTAAACTTTTATATAGAATAAACTTAAAACAAACAAAAGGAATCCGTCCGACGGGGGACACCTCAAAGGGAAAACAAAATTGTTATTTTTATTTAATTCCGAGAATTTTCATATTTTTATACCTTTTAAACCTTCTCTGGACTTCCACAAATAATTCAAGACCAAAATTAGCCAAATCGGTCAAGCCGTTTTCATGTTATGTCGTGACAACGGAAAACGGGTTTCATTTTTATATATATAGATAGATAATAGTTTAACTATATTTCGCAATTTGTTTTAACATATATCAGACAGATCTTTTTTGTACTTAAGGAACTCCAAGGACACGTAATTAAACAAATTTTATGGTTTAAGTTCGCATTTATGACTATCACTCTATTACTTCCGACATTTCGATTAGGTACTTTATGCTTTGGATTGCGTAAAATAATGTTAATGACTCGCCAAAACTACAAAGAAATTACTGCAAAATTTGTATTTTATTATCAAACCATCTTGTATCACGACTTCATCGTTTGAAATTGGTATATTGTATCGAAGCTATCAAAGCCATTCAAAGAAATAGCATAAACTTGAAGGTAAATGGAGCGGTGGACTGATTTTTGAGGCTGATTTTGAAAACAAAAACTCTCCTTTTTGTAGCTTTTTTTTATTGCTTAGATGGGTAGACGAGCTCACAGCCCACCTGGTGTTAAGTGGTTACTGGAGCCCATAGACATCTACAACGTAAATGCGCCACCCACCTTGAGATACAAGTTGTAAGGTCTCAGTATAGTTACAACGGCTGCCCCACCCTTCAAACCGAAACGCATTACTGCTTCACGGCAGAAATAGGCAGGGCGGTGGTGGTACCTACCCGCGCGGACTCACCACAGGTCCTACCACCAGTAATTACGCAAATTATAATTTTGCGGGTTTCACTTTTATTACACGATGTTATTCCTTCACCGTGGAAGTCAATCGTGAGCATTTGTTGAGTACGTATTTCATTAGAAAAATTGGTACCCGCCTGCGGGATTCGAACACCGGTGCATCGCTTCAACACGAATGCACCGGACGTCTTATCTTTTAGGCCACGACGACTTCGAAGCTTTTTGCAGCTTTGGCTTCTGGTGTCATATTAGGGGGTTAAAGTATGAAATAGCCGATTTGTACTGCCGAGAGGGCTGGTGGTCGTGGCGCCGAGGACCGCCGGTCCGGCGTCCCGAGGGGGAGGGCGATGGGAGAGATGTGCTCCGCACTAAACGCTTCACTTTCCCCCCTTTGCCTTTTCATGAGTTCTGTCTCATGCGAGGTATGGACGTTGGTTGTTGAGCGACATAGGTTTTAGTCAGTTCGACTCTGCCATCCCCAGAGAAGGGTGGAAGTCCGGCGATTTCCTCCTGACCAAAACAAAAAGCCGATTTGTACCGAAAACGTTTTTTTTTTTCATTTAACACTTTTATTTAATCAAAATATCAACATTGCTGCCATTTAATAGGAAGGTCATTTATGCCTTTGCGATAGAACTCTGGTGATCTAGATTCTACAAACTGTGTGAAAGCATTTTGTACTGCCTCCTGGGAAGAAAGCTTTTTATCACGTAGAAAATTGTCCAAATCACGAAAAAAATTTTAGTCCGTTGGAGCAAGGTCTGGCGATTACGGAGGGTGACGAATGGTTTCCAATTGCAGTTCCTGTAGAGTTAAAACGGTTTTTCGTGCTGTATGAGGTCTCGCGTTATCGTGGACCAATAATGATGAAGATCGATTCATGAGTCAGAGCTGTTTCACTTCAAGTTTTGCTATCACTGTACGGAGTTCGGCACAGTAGACATCTACCGTTATTGCTTGACCCGATCGGAGACAGCTATAGTGAATAACACCATGCTGAGACCACCAAACAGTTACCATTACCTTTTAATTATTTTTTTTTATTTTTTTTTATTGATTTTGTAGGCAGACGAGCATACGGCCCACCTGATGGTAAGTGGTCACCGTCGCTCATGGACGTCAGCAATGCCAGGGGCAGAGCCAAGCCGCTGCCTACCATAAGTTGGTATTGGTAAGTTTTGCTTGAGGACACTGTTGCGGCGTTTGACCTGGGGTCAGCCATTGCATTTTTCGCTTACGATTATCGTAACGAATCCACTTTTGATCACATGTCACAATTCGATCCAATATTCCTTCATTTCTGTATCGATTCAACAAGGCAACATAAGTTTCAACACGCGTTTCTTTCTGCAGATCAGTCAAATCACGAGGCACACATTTTTCATATTTTTTATTTTATAGATTTGTCGCAAATGAGATAATATTTTCGGTAAGGTAACGTTAAGCCATGCCGCTAATTCCCTTCTTTTTTTCTTTTTTCTTCCCTACCTATGCTGATAGCCTTGAGAGGCTATATACACTTCACCCTAGCGTGTAGCTTAGCGCACGGGGCTCAAATCGGAGTGGTGCTAACACTGGCCCTAGTAAAAGCAGTGCTTCGCAGAATCTACCACTGGATCGGAAACGCGACCCACTGAGAAGATCCAGCGACAAACTCAGTGGGCTGTGTCTGAGGGTCAATTCGCTCCTCGAGTCCTTCGTCGCAAGCGACGGGTTCGACGAGGACGGTGACCGGTGCTTGTGGTATACCTAAAAGCACCGTTAATTAATCGGGAGGATCCGTAATGACATGTTTTGGGTGACGTCGACTGTTTACCATTCGATCTACAGGATCGGGTATGTAGTTTCCAGCGGCCACGACAAGAGGATTCTCATGTCGTGCCGCCTTCTCAAAGTGGCACAATGATGCGGACTGTAGATACTTACTGACTGAGTCAAGTTCCAGGTCATTATGGAGATTCACCTTCCTCAGGAATCATAGTGTTCCGACGGCTATCATGCAAAATCGGGATTGAATAACCTGAAGGGATTTCAAGCTTGGCTCATTGCTGGCCGCGTGAGCGAACAGTACGCTTGAATACGTCATGACGGGGCGTATGCAAGTTTTGTAGTGTGTCACCTTATTACGGAGGGACAATTTGCTTCGCTTGCAAAGCATAGGGTAGAGACGTCCTAATATGAAGGTGGCACGGTCGCGTACCGTTTTGATATGGGGACGGAATGTCATCCCTCTGTCGAGGGTGACGCCTAGATATTTGACCTGCGAGGCCCATGGTATGGGCTGGCCAAAGAGAGTGATAGGGCTAACGGCGGAGGTGTGAACGCGCCTATCAGGGAGTGAGATGCTTGAAGTGGTATGCGGAGGGCGACCCCTTTTGAAGAGCAACGCTGTGCTTTTCGTGGGGTTGATGTCGACCGCTAATTCCCCGGTAGTTTGGTTCGGATCGGCTTCCACCATCTCTTTCCTTTCATTGTTATTCACATGTGTGAGTGTTCTTCCATGTGGTTCGTTCTTCAAATAAAAATTTCCATCAAGAAAGCGTTTAAACCAAAATCGCACGGTGCGTTCATTAGCAGTCCCCTGTCCAAACGCAACATTGATATTGCGAGTTGTTTCTGCAGCGTTAGTTCTGCGTCGAAACTCTCATCCAAAAATCACTCGAATTTTCTAAGTATCCATTTTTCTTGTTTAAGCTGATGATGAAGACAACTGAAAGTCGATAATCGAATGTTGCACATTTTTTAAAAGAAGAATCTCATAGGTACCATTTGAAAAAAGTTTCACTCAAAAATCTCAAACCATGAAGGTTTTATACCAATTCGAAGTACCTATTACAATAAAACAGCAATTTCATACTTTAACCCCTATTTTAATACGGTTTCGCACAGCATGGGAGGGTTATCTGTTTAAAAAACGTGATTTCCGTCACCCAACCAACACACAAAGTCGTAATATAATCGCGGAATAAATAGACAGAACAGTGAATGGTGAATTAAAAATCAAACCAATCTAATAGATTATTAAATTACTTTAAAAACAAATAAAATATATTGGACATAACGTATCGTCTATATTTATCGTGAAACTCGAATAAATCAAACGAAAACCGAGTCGTCTAGAAACATGAGTAAAGTCAATTAAAATGAAACGTAACAGTAAAAAAGTTTAAAAAAGTTCCGTTCGCGCGTTCTCGCGTCATTTCATTCGACGCCATATTAATTTTCACGCCCGTCTTATTTTTGGCGCTAATTGTTATTTTATTTATACAAATATTATAAAGAGGAAAGATATGTTTGTTTGTTTGTATTGAATAGGCTCCGAAACTACTGAACCGATTTGAAAAATTCTTTCACTGTTTGGAAGCTACACTATTCCCAAGTGATATAGGCTACAATCGTTTTTGAAAAAAATTAAGAATCCCTACTAAAACTCCAATAATGTAAACCAAAGTGTAAAAAAATTACCTAAAACATTCATTACATCGCGTGCCCTGCGAAAACTATTGATAATTGAATAAAATAATGTACCACGACTTTGTAGAATACATTATTATTTACAAAAAGTTTCGGGACAGCATATGTCTAACTATCATAGTTAAGCCGTAATAAGAAATCCTTTATTTAAAAAAATAAAACAACGTCAAATATCGTCAAATTTTTTGTTAAAGACCCGAGCGGAGCCGGTGCGTGCCGCTAGTTCGTGAATAAGAGGAAATTTATATTAATACTAATACGTTAACTAAGTAAATACGTCTTACGATTATTGAAAAATCAAAGCTTAGGTACTTACGTCAATCGAAATGTTTTTTTTTTATTTGACATTTTTTTTATTCGTATTTTTAACTAATCCACGGTGTACGAATTCATGTTTTTAAATATAAAGAAAAGCTGTAGGCATTAAAATGTCTTTCACGTCCTCATCAAAATTCGAACAACGTTATAGTGCCAAACGCAATAAAACATTATATTTAATATATTTTATAATATAACGTAAATAGTTTTGTAGTCTTCCAACATTTAAATCAACACTAATTGGTTTTATGAGATTCTGGCGGGATAAAATGTGTAATTTATGAACTGGCAACATTATACACAGCGGAACGTTCAAACGTCTTTATTCTGAAATGTCAAAGAACCTAACTCTGGTTATTTCAAAGTGAAGTCATGGAAGAAGTGCAGAAGAATATACTTAGACTTCAACGTTACAAGAATATATACCGTACTTATTAAATTTGAAATATTAAATTGAAATTTATGTTTAATATTATTTGTTGTTAAAAGTATCCACTCCACACAGCCTCTAGACTTTTGAGCAGTCCGCATAGCCCGTAGGCACTGCAACATCAATGTCACTGCCGAAAGTGACAAATAAAATTCTTCTACCCACTCATTTAAAGCTTTCCTTCGTTAAGAACGGTTAGCTGGTAGAAAACTCAATTGTTGAGTTAAGCTCGCCATTTGTTATATCTTACGCAATTATTGTAATATTAACTGTGTGTACAATAAAGAATAAGAAAAAATAAAATTAAATTTTTGAGTACCGTTTCTTTGGAATGAGAAAAGGGTAACTTTAAAAACATTTAATCGGAAATCTGAATATTTCGCGCCCAAAATGTTGATATAGGTACGGACTAACCTATATTGTAAAAAAAACTCTTTTAGATAAGGTATGAGGCGTTTACTATGCTTCATCAATGCATGATCAATTTGACAGTACGTATTGAGACAGATTGCCGCGATAACAATATGATACGACAATGTGTTCATATTCTTTCATTGAATTCATACTAGAGCATTAAGTTATGTTTATTCAACACTTTATAATCATAAATAATTCGATAGTTTAAGAACAGCTTTCGGACATTTGGTTTGGTAGGCCATGGCTTAGCTCTGCCCCTGACTTTGCTGAAGCCCATGGGCGACGGTAACCACTCACCATCAGGTGGGCCGTATGCTCGTCTGCCTACAAGAGCAATAAAAACAAAAAAAAAACATTTCATTTCGACGCCTGTTGATACAGTATCGCTTGTGGAATAAGTAAAACAGCCTTTGCTGCTGTTTTTTAAATCAACATGTTATAACTTAAATTTAAATCTTATAATTAAGTTATAGCTATTAATAAAACTTATAATTAAGTATTACCTTCGGCATTTGAGGCTTTTTGTTTTCGAAACAGCTTGCCTCTAGACAAAGGCTTCATCTAAAGAATTCCTACTTAATCTCTATTTTTGGTTGTTCGATTCCAACATGACTTGTATGCAGATTCAGACCTGCAATTTTTCAATGAGTAGTTCGATTTGGTGTAGGTGAAATTCAGGCAGAGCGAGGCTTGTGGAGAGTACTTAACGGTAGACAACGGCTTGGCTCTGGCACTGGCCTTTCTGACGTTCCTAAACAACGGTAACCACTCACCACCGGATAAGCCGTATTTTCGTCTGCCTATAAAGGCAGTAAAAAAAAACAATAATTGTTAGCTATATCAGCACCAATAATACCTACAATACATTTAAACACTATAATTTAGGTATTCGTGTAGTCTGTGCTCCCGCGCGTGTAGTCTGTGTTCCCGCCACTCCGTATTCAAATTAGCCGTTTGAATTGTTTCCACAACGTTCCACGCACACGAACAAACAAAATCATTTAACGATATTTAGATACTCAAACACATTTATGTTTAGGGTTGCTACTTGTAACCTTAATATGGAATTTTCTTAGTAGACGATCACGACACGATACGGCATCAAAGTATCTTAAATAGAAATCTAAATAAACAAAAAGTAATAGAAAATTCTCCTTTATATATTTTTAAATTATGTTAGCAAAGGTACAGACTTCCTAAAAAAAATTTTTTTTTAGTAATTCTCGTAGCCTCGAGGGTTCATACTAGATTCACTGGGCGAGTAGATGATGTGGACGTTGCTAATATTAATCCTAGTAAGAGCAGTGTTTCGCAGAATCTACCACCGGATCGGAAACGCGAACCACTGAGAAGATCCGGCGAGAAACTCAGTGGGCTTCTTAAAAACGACTCCCGTCCCTTTTTACGAATTAGGTATATCGATACAGAACCACGCAGAGAACGATAAACTTAAAATTCACTTCAATGCAATTATCACCAAGACGAATCACGTGAACGCCGCCAATCATTACGCAATTTATCTATACTAATATTATAAGGCTGAAGAGTTTGTTTGTTTGAACACACTAATCTCAGGAACTACTGGTCCGATTTGAAAAATTTTTTCAGTGTCAGATAGCTCATTTATTGAGGAAGGCTATAGGCTTATAAGATTACGCTAAGACCAATACGAGCGGAGCACTAATAACCACCTCTTTTGAAATCGGCTAAAATGATTTTGGTACCTTAAATAGCTCCTTAACATTCTATTATTCAAAAATATACTTATTTCTACATAAATGAAGTCGCGGGTAAAATTTAGCGTTATGCCAAAGTAACTATGCCACGCGGACGAAGTCGCGGGCAAAAGCTAGTATATTATAAATCAAATTAGAAGTCCGTTGTTAACGTTTGTCAAGTATGTAATTTCATTTAAAAAATTTATACCTCGCTGCGGGATTCGAACACGGGCACAGTCGTATCGCTCGATACGAACGCACCGGGCGTCATATCCTTTAGGCCGCGACGACTTTCAAAACGGCGGTGTAGATTAGTTTATGTAAAACAACCAAGCAGCCCTGGCACCAACCATTTAACCGCGCAGTGATGTCTCATTTTCTAAATTTGTTACGAAAAGATAAATCTTTAAGCGTTCCGAGCGCTCGTTAGCTAAATCACTCCACCGGTGATCATTCAACGAGGAGGGAAAAAAATATATATATTCGAAACAAACATGAAAGAAGAAATGTCTCGAGCCCGCAATTTAGTAAGTGGTCGGGGGCTCATTAAAAAGCTGTAAAATTCTAAAAACGGAAGGTGTTCGATTGCCAGATTAGATGGTGAAATTTCCCGGTTTATTTGTTTTTTTTTTTTATAAAAATAAGGACTCGTAGCTAATCTGTTTTTTTTTTCTACCTAAGCTGATAGCCTTGAGAGGCTATATCAGCGGAACCTTAAGTAGTAGGTGAGCTCACGGGGCTCTAACCTGACGACGTTGCTAACACGAACCCTAGCAAGAGCCGTGCTTCGCCAGAATCTATCACCGGATCGGAAACGCGACCCACTGAGAAGATCCGGCGAGAAACTCAGTGGGCTGTGTCTGAGGGTTAATTTACTCGTCGAGCAACTTCGTCGCAAGCGACGGGTTCGACGAGAACGATGACCGGTGCTTGAGGTACCTAAAAGCACCGTTAGTGGATCGGGAGGATCCGAAATGACGTGTTTGGGGCGACATCGACTGCTTTCCATTCTTTCCGCAGGATCGGGAATATAGATACCGGCGGCTACGATGAGAGGGTTCCCGTGTCGTGCCGCTTTATCGAAGTGGGAGTTTTGTAGTAAACATTTAAGTACAGTATAGTTAGCATGTTTTTAGATTTTAAATTTCGCGTACCTACTAAGAATATGATAATTTTTGATGTTCGCATTTTCAGCTTATCTGATGTTTCGAACTACCTTACCTTACTGCTGTTCCTTCCTCACACAATAATACATTGAACCCAAAAAACCAAGTGCAAAATTGTTAATACATTCAGAGCTAACGTTATGTAAAAATTATACAATATTAATCTTTATATTTGCTTGATTTATTTTAGTTTTTAAATTTTCGATAATCTGTGTTATTTCGTTACTGGTATCAGCTATCTACATTTTACTGGGGAAATTATGAAACTGTACTTCATGAGCGCGAGCTGACAATCTAAATTTGACAGAACCCAATAAAAACAATCTAGTTTTATAATCTATACAATAGTAATTTTAACGTCACATAATTTCGATTAAGAGTGTGTGCACGTTGGAAATCTTAGTAAATGACCACCATTTTACTGAGATTATATTTCATTCCATTTAATTTCATACCAGTTGATTAATGTCACAAATAATAATTAATTGTCTTCGTTTCATTTCATTTCATTTCACTCCATATTCATTTTTCATAAAAATAAGAACATAAATTAAAATAAGACATGACTTAAAGGTCTTAGTCACCAGGTCATAAAATCTCTTAAAAAAAAAATGTGCACGTTGTAGTACAATTTTAATCAGACATGAATAACCATAAAATAAAATAAAAGGAATCGACCATTGTTTTATGTAATTGAAAATTTTTAATTCAAAAAGGGAATGCAAAAGAAAACCAATGCAAACGGAATTTTTATTCTTTTAAAACTTGATAACCCCGTAAACTCTTTTTAGCTAGCAAAGTTAGCTGGCCAAGTTAAATGCTGCCGCTGTATGCAGTTGACAGTGTAACGGGATGAGCGCTTTATGATCTCACGGTAGCTGCAGGATAAAATTTGTCACCTCACCGATCAGGACGGTTTCATGCAACGTAGTCACTTAAAAAAATTATACATCAACTAGAGGTCCCGCAGTAGTCGAAATGCGACTATAACTAATTGGAATTGTAAGTTTGTACACTATTATGATTGTATTTTATACTTCTATAATCACAAATTTCGCCAAGGCTACACTATAAATAATATTAACAAAGACGAACAATATTTAATCTCAATTTGACAACAGACGTCAAGAACAAAAGTTTGACAATAAAAAAATGCATGCGGGTGTGCGTCAAATACATGTTATGTAGTGTGTGTAATGTTTTCTTTATTGATTTAATGTATCTTTTATGCATTATTTTAAAAAAATATTAGCATTGTGCACTTCTTCTCTATATTCTCTATAAGTGTGGAAAATTTCATACTCCTCTGTCCGCGCAATTTTCGTAAAAAGGGATACAAAGTTTTTGCTTCACGTATTAATATATAGCTTAGTATTACATATTTTTAAATGCAAACACCTTTAATGCCGTTTTGATTTGATACGGAAACGACACAGGAAAAGCTACAACAGAAAGAGATAAAACCATACATTAGACTGCTACCTTGATGTAGTGCTCAGGATCAAGCTATATACGTCAGCATTGCAGCACTTTACAAGTTGCTTTCGCGCCAAAAGGGTGATTTCGATATGCTACTTTTTTTAAATAGTCACTTAAAAACATTTTACATCGATTAGTTTTATTTTTAAATGCAAACACCTTTAATGCCGTTTTGATTTGATACGGAAACGACATAGGAAAAGCTACAACAGAAAGAGATAAAACCATACATTAGACTGCTACCTTGATGTAGTGCCTAGGATCAAGCTCAATACGTCAGCATTGCAGCACTTTACAATTTACTTTCGCGCCAAAAGGGTGATTTCGATATGCTACTTTTTTTAAACTTATTTAAGTCGAATATTAACGTGAATAGATAGACAGCTGTGTAAAATGAAAAAAAAAGCACCATAATTATTAACAATAAATTTCTGTCAATTACTAGCGTACGACGTAACTATTCCAACATTTCGGTTATACTAAGAGACAATAGGTGAATGATAGCGTAAAACTTGAATTCTAAGTTTGAATTGAACTTACATAACTACTGAACCTTTGACATCCTGATCATAGATAAAATACACATAAATTAGTTATAGATAAGCACTCAAGCACTCAACAAAAATGCTTACGGGCGTCGGCCACTAGATGGCTTCACTTCGATTAGTTTCACATTGCTCCTGTGGATGTCAGTAACATATTACCTATCCTAAATTTTATTTTTAATGAAGGATTTCGTTAAATTTTTAGAAACCACAAATTGATAAAATTTAATCAATTTGTCTTTATCAAATAAAGACTTGTATGATTTTTTATTTTTTTATTTACTGTGTTCAGTCGTATTAATATGCAATAATTAAATGCCTTAACTTTAACAACATATAAGTTTAGGAGCATCCGCTACAAGATGTCGCTAGTTTCCATACAAAAAATATTTGTCTTAAGGTATCGCTGTTTCAGATCCCTGATTCTGATCGTCAGCAGAAGCGTTCTATTCAGCTGCGCACATAAAAAATAAGAGATCTCAACACATTAATTGCATAAAGCCATCCCCAGACTACAGAGCACGATAAATTGATGTTAATTGCCTCACACTGTCAGGTCTGATCGTGCGCGCTCTGATCCCGACGTCTTGTTAAAGATTATTTTGAGATTCTAATTAATTTATATCCCCAACTTATTGCGAACGATTTGATTGATCCCTAAAGGCGTACAATTACTTTACATTAGAACGTTGAAGATCGCTTATTTCGGAGCTAAGAACGTCTTTGTGAAGTCTGTGCAGTTTACCACGAATACTAGCTACAAAAAGGCAATTGAAAATAAAACTTTTATGGGCACCATAGCTTCAATCTTTAGCTGTTTTTTGTGGCTTGGTGGGAGAGCTAGCGGGGCTTAGAGAATTGGCCCTAGTAAGAGCAGTGCTTCGCTGACTCTGTCACCAGATCGAAATCGCGACCCACCAAAAATATCCGGCGGGAAACTCAGTGGGTTGTGTCCAAGTTGAAGTCGTCGTGGTCTAAAGGATAAGACATCCGGTGCATTCGTCTCCAGCGATGCAACGGTTTTCGAATCCCGCAGGCGGATACCAATTTTTCTAATACAGGGTGGCCCATAAGTCCTTTGAAAAGTAAAATTTGAATAAAACGAACAGGGCGCGCGTGAGCGGTGCAGGGGAAGCGGGGGGAGTAACTTCGGTTTCTGGGAATTTAGTCGCGATGGAGCGTTTTACCGGAGCGGACCGTGCGTTTTGTGTGCGCGAGTTTTATAAAAACGACAATTCGGCAACCGTTGCGCGGCGTAAATTTCGAGAACACAAAGGTTTACACAACTTTGACGACACTCCAACTCTTCAAACGATTAAGAACTGGGTTGCTAAGTTCGAGGAGACCGGTTCGACGTTAGATAAACCGCGGTTGGGTCGCCCAAGGACGTCACGTACGGAACAAAACATAGACACAGTGACACAGTCTATTCGCGAAAATCCGACACAGTCAACTCGTAAGCGCGCCAGAGCATTAAACGTATCCAGGACATCGTTACAACGGATTTTGAAGAAAGATTTACATATGCACCCTTACAAAATTCAGTTGGTTCAAGAATTAAAGGAAACTGACGGTATTCAAAGACAAAATTATGCGAATGAAATGTTGAATCGGTTTACTTCCTTCAATAACATAATGTTCTCTGACGAGGCTCATTTCCATCTTAACGGGCATGTTAGTAAACAAAATTGCCGCTATTGGAGCCCCATCAATCCAAAACTTAAGCATCAGAAGCCCTTACATAGTCCGAAAGTGACTGTTTGGGCCGCTATGTCAGCCCATGGTATCCTAGGGCCTTACTTCTTTGAGGATGGCAGAGGGCGCGCAGTTACTGTTACGTCGGAGCGATATGTGGCTATGATCGAAGAGTTTTTCATACCAGAATTGCAAAACTTTTCAGGCTTTAATGCCAGGACGTGGTTTCAACAGGATGGGGCCACTTCTCACACCTCTAACACTGCTATGCCCGTTATCCGTCAACTTTTTCCTGGCAAAGTTATCTCTAAGAGAGGAGACATTTCCTGGCCTCCACGTAGTCCAGATCTGACCCCGATGGATTTTTTTTTGTGGGGCTACCTTAAGGCTAAAGTATACGACACAAACCCGCGGTCAATTGAGGCCCTAAAAGAAAACATCCGCAGAGAAATGACAAGCATTTCAGCAGTGACGTGCCGCGCAGTCATCGACAATTTTAGACGTCGTTTGCAAGAGTGCCGTGATCGCAACGGATTACATTTAGGAGATGTTATTTTCAAAAAATAATTCCCGTTTTTTAAGCTTTTTATGTAAATAAAAATTTAATTCATAATGTAATTAGTTTTATTTTAATAAAAAAAATTTCATATCAAAGGACTTATGGGCCACCCTGTACAATACGTACTTAATAAATGTTCACGATTGACTTCCACGGTGAAGGAATAACATCTTGTAATAAAAATAAACCCGCAAAATTATAATTTGCGTAATTACTGGCGGTAAGACCTCTTCTGAGTCCGCACGGGTAGGTATCACCACCCTGCCTATTTCTGCCGTGAAGCAGTAATTCGTTTCGGTTTGAAGGGTGACGCAGCCGTTGTATTGTTAAAACTGAGACTTTACAACTTTATTTTTTTGTTGCTTAGATGGGTGGACAAGCCCACCTGGTGTTAAGTGGTTACTGGAGTCCATAGACATCTACGACGTAAATGCGCCACCCACCACCACCAAAACATGTAAATTTCAATGTGGTACTGATTCACTTCCAGCAGAAAAGAAACATAAAAAAAAAATACAATATATATATATATATATATATATATATATATATATATATATCGGTA
Source organism: Bombyx mandarina (assembly GCF_003987935.1). The sequence continues at coordinate 1,657,357 of NW_021011502.1, forward strand.
AATAGAATTAATGAAAACTTATTACCATAAACAAAAAAACAAAAATTAACAAAGCCACTGATTTTTCGAAGCCGGAAATCTATATCTTAACTTCGGAAACATTTTGAAACGTCTTTAATATGACACTCGCGCTCGTTAACTCATTAAAAGTGAAATACAAGCCAATAACGTATGCCCTCGGTAATTTCTTTAACCATAATAAATCGTTTCAACATTTATTCTGAAAGACATGATTAATTTTCATTCACGGAATTGCTTGTTTGGCATTTCGAACTTTCTACTCTGTCGCATATTGAATATGTATTTAAAAAAAAAAAAAGTTTCATAATGGCGGTGACATTTTGATTTTTTTTTTTGAGATCGAATCTGTTTGAAATTGTTTCTAGGATTCCAAGACGAAATAAGATGTCATAATTAAAAAACAATATTTTGTCAATAACTACTAAACCAATGATATTTTATATGTAAAAAGAAGCAGATATGTTTCAAGCGCACGTCAAGTGAAGACTCGAAAACAGGCCAATTGGGACGTTTCGTCTTTAGTCGCGTCTAAACAAATGCAATAATATTATAACAGGTGCAATCGTTCCAATTATAGCTATTTTTTTTACTCACGCGCTTATCCCATCTTTTGTACTTTTTATTAATGCTACTTGTCAACATGTATGTGCACTATATCGGTAGGTATGTAGATATATATGGCGCGATCAGATTTGAAGGGTCAGTTACTATGAAGATAACATATCTGTTGTATAAAAAATCATTGTACTAAACCATTTATTCAAAAACACAGACAGAATTTCATTCGTTAACATCGGATTTACTTAATCCGTAATCTAATGTGAATGTAGCGTAATATTGGGATGCGATCCCCCGCGTGGCCCAAGCTACTTGTACCTAGCAAGTCAGTTAATGTGTTATTAGATACGTATTATAAGTTCATCAAAAAACGAAGTAGTCTATTTTAGGACATATTTTGTCACTCGGTCCGCGATTTTATACTGTAGTAATTTTAAGCAACCCCATCACTGTTAAAATATGTCTTAAATTACGGGAAGCATTAACGAATTGCCGATAGATCGACCCTTTATTTGTCAAACAATATTAGAAAGTGCAAAATTAAATTTAGCATTGATTGAATTAAGATACTTTGCACGCTTAATTAATATGGTCCTTTTTTTTAAATCTTTTAGCAATTTCTACAAAATATGTAAAAAAAGTTCATCACTGGGTTAAGGTTAGTAAACTCTTTAGAAATCATTCAAGTATAAGATAATTCTGAACTACCTAAATATTAAATTTTTAATTGCACATTAACTAATTGTAATTCGCTACAATATTATTAAATACTAGCCGTACCCGCCAGTTTCGCTGGGCATTTAAAGTTAACATTATTATTTATTGTCATTATTATTAGGGAGTCGAACACTCATATAAATATTAGCCTATCCATTAAGTACATGTATTTTTTACATGGATACCAAGTTTCAAGTCAATCGGATGCATGGTTCAGTATTTATAACGGATCATCCGTAAAAACCACTGTAGATTTATATATTAGTAGATTAAAATTGTGAGACACGAACAAAGAAATGAGTAAAATAAACTCACAATTAACTTAAGAAAAAAACAATTATTTTTCACGTTCTGTCGTAAACTGTTGTTGGCATCCGATCCAATATGGCGACGGTTAGAATGACACGTTGATATATTGCCGCTAATTACTCAAGACGGGAGGTGTTTATTGAAAATAGCGTTGCGGTGATGATGTGGCGTGTCCGCCGCGTCTTCGCATCGTAAGGAATGACTTCCGTAGTGTACGGTGATAATGATTACATCGGATTTAAAAACATATGTATTCCAACGAAAACAATACAAGTAATTTATTCAATATCTAGGTACCCAAGATAATATAAAATATCACAGGTACATATTTATATACCTAACACAGTTGATACGTTCCTACAAAGTCCCGTGCTGTGCGATACCGTGTTAAATGAGACTAGAATGAAATACGTACCTACTCAACAAATGCTCACGATTGATTACCACGGTGAAGGAATAACATCGTGTAATAAAAATCAAACACGCAAAATTGTAATTGCGTAATTACTGGTGGTAGGACCTCTTATGAGTCCGCACGGGTACCACCACCCTGCCTATTTCTGCCGTGAAGTAGTAATGCGTTTCGGTTTGAAGGGCGGGGCAGTCGTTGTAACTATATTTGAGACCTTAGAACTTATATCTCAAGGTTGGTGGCGCATTTACGTCGTAGTTGTCTACGGGCTCCAGTAATCACTTAACACCAGGTGGGCTGTGAGCTCGTCCAATCATCTAAGCAATAAAACAAAAACAGCGTATTGGATTGCGGCCACGAGATCTTTTGCCTGCAATCTTGCCAGTTACTATCGATTTTTCAAGATTTACACTGCTCTTTATGGCAATGTGACCGAAGAACTCAAATATCTCCTCTTGAGGCATATGGTAGAGTGCCTGGTTTGGATATTAAGCTGTCTTAGAATAAGGTTAAGTTAACAAAAAAGTTTAACTATTTTTTTTTTATTTATATTTTGTTACGTAGTCTTTTTAGTGTCTGTGTCGTTGTTTAGAATCGAGACACTGGAATATATTCCCGTAATTTCGTAATAGCAGTAAAAATATTTAGAAGAAATATTATTTTTTGCTACGTACCGTCCGGCTATGGAATGAGCTCCGCTCCACGGTGTTTCTCGAGCGCTATGACATGTCCTTCTTCAAACGAGGCTTGTGGAGAGTATTGAGCAGCGGCTTGGCTCTGCCCCTGGCATTTCTGAAGTCCATGGGCGACGGTAACCGCTCACCATCAGGTGGGCCGTATGCTCGTATGCCTACAAGGGCAATAAAAAAAATATAGATACACTGGTTGATGGGAAAGAGCTTATAAAAGCGCACTGCAGCCTCCAACCGGCATTTACTGGTTATAGAAGCATTACAAGCCCGCATCTCTACGTACCACCATATTGCCTGTTTCCACCGCGACGCTGTCACGTCTTCCAATTTTAACGATGCAATAGTGCAAGTAAATTGTGGAAAATATAGAGGAATTGTAACGTCGTAACAGCCTTTATACTGGTGGTAGGACCTCTTGTGAGTCCGTGCGGGTAGGTACCACTCCCTGCATATTTCAGCCGTGAAGCAGTAATGCGTTTCGGTTTGAAGGGCGGGGCAGCCATTGTAAACTATACTGAGACCTTAGAACTTATCTCAAGGTGGGTGGCGCATTTACGTTCTAGATGTCTATGGGCTTCAGTAACCATCTAAGCAGCAAAAAAAAAGATGTGTCCTGCAGTAGACACAATGGGATGCGGGTGGTACAATGGCTGATCAGTTCATCTACGATTTCCAACGATAAAATCTAAACAACACAGAAAATTCCTTAACTTTTTGGCACCGTAAGAGAAAAAAAATAACGTTCCAAATGCCAACGTTGAAAATCTATTAATTTAACTACGAGATCAATTATCGATGTTGGCGCGCCCCTTTGGCCGACATAGCACGAATGACATTGTTTGTGCCAAACGATATGTTACTTCACTTGCAATAATTCATCTATATAAAACAATACGTAGTCAGAGCGCCAATGATATTTTATATGTAAAAAGAAGCAGATATGTTTCAAGCGCACGTCAAGTGAAGACTCGAAAACAGGCCAATTGGGATAGGGAATAAGTGAAAGTCTGATGGCGCTATATCAGGCGAATAAGGTGGGTGGGACAGCTAATCATACTTCAATTCGTTGATTTTTGCCATAGCTTTAACACATGTGGAACCCTAGCGTTGTCTTGGGGGAAGATGATTTTTTTTTCGCCAAATATGGTTGTTTTTGCTGAATAAACTGATGAAAATTATAAAGACGATTAGCGTAGTATTCTCCATTAATCGTTTGACCTTTAGAAAGGTAATCTATCATCAAGATCCCATCTGCATCCCAAAAGACGGAAGCCATCACTTTTCCAGCCGACTTTACAGCCATGGCTTTTTTGGAGCCGGGCATCGCGATTGCGTCCACTGTTTTGATTGAATTTTTGATTCTGGCGTGTAATAACAAACCCATGTTTCATCTGTTGTTACAAATCGACGTAAAAAATCGGCATTATTACTCTGAAACGGTCCAGACATTCTTTTGACTTTTGCACCCGAATCCTCTTTTGATCGTGCGTAAGCAATCGCGGCACCCAACGGGCCAATGACTTTTTCATATTTAATTCCTCACTTAGGATATGATGTACCCGGTCTTTTGAGATACCTGTAGTATCAGCTGTTTCAGATAACTTCAGTCGTCGATCTGTTAAAACCATATCATGTACTTTCACGACCATTTCCGGAGTCGTGACGCTTTTTGGACGTCCGGAGCGGGCTTCATCTTGGACACATGTAGGACCGCGTTTAAACTCAGCCACCCAGTTTTTTACTGTGGTATAAGAAGGAGCACATTCACCCTAAGCATTATTTAACTCGTCATAGATATCTTTCCCCTTCATACCCTTCATATTAAGAAACTTTATCACCGCTCTTTGTTCAATTTTATCCATTTTGAAAACACTTGACGAAATATATTTTCAAATGACAAAAAATCAAATTCCACCAAATTCAAATTTAGAACACAGGTAGCCAGAGATACGAATTTAAAAATTACATATACATTTTTAAAATTTTAACTTTTTAAATAGTAGAGGCTAGTTACTTATCATCCCGCCCTCGTAAAAACTTCTTGACTTATTTGAATGGGGTAAACTTAATTGAAGTTCAATTAAAAACATCGAACTGTTGACGCTTCCTGTTCACGTTGATTTGTTGTGACTCTGATCGTGGAACTCACAATGAACCAGTGTGCTTAGTGCGAGTTTTTTAACGCTCCCGATAGCGTAAAAGTTAACTCATATTTCTATGCAGTTGGAACAGCGCCCCTAGCGGCAAACGTAGGCAAACATTTCAGCTCCATACAAATTTGAGTTAACTTTTACGCTATCGAGAACGTTAAAAAACTCGCACTAAGTACACCAGGGGTCAGTAGTGCCTTTTGTGATACATTATCCAATTTTTTTTTCAGGCTCTTGTTCGTCACGCGGCAAACGCGCACGTACTGCTTTCAGCGCGCAACAGATTAAAAGCTTAGAGGCGGAGTTTGAGAAAAACAGATATTTATCTGTGGCGGCCAGAGGTCGACTCGCCAGGCAATTGAGGCTGACGGAAACACAGGTTTGTCGTGTTCGGAACTTGACATCTCTATGAAGCGATATACTGCATAGATTATACACATAATATATTTGATAATATACTGCTTCAACGAATGTGACAGTTGTCATTAAAAAAGTTGAGGCCTTAACCCATTAGATAGGTTTCATACTTCAGTGCTTTAACCTCATTTGTCGAGATGAGTGTCGGCATTGACTTTTAAGTGTCAGTCCCACTGACGATCTAACCATAGATTATACACTTAATATATTAGAGATCTAACACCAAATGAGTTCTATGAGGTTGTCTACCGGAATGTCCCAGACAGTACTCTAGTCGCTTAAGGAAATTAAAATCTTAACGCTAAGGTAAATAGCAATCAAATTTAAATAAGCAAAATTTTGTCCTTTGTGACGGAAAACGTGTTTCTTAAAACGACTCTACTTTAAGCTGTTGTTATGTCGTTACAAGTAACGCCATCTGCTGTCAAATAGCGAAAACGGATATCGAAACGACCAGTACTATCGGAAATGTTCTAAAAGCGAGTGAGTAACTCACTCCTGATATTTAATTTCAGCCAATCTCATCTCGTTTCATTTAATTTCATCCCAATTGATAGTTTCAAATTAATCAACTTTATTTTATTTCTTTTCGTATCAGTTTTCATACAACACTAAGTAGGTTTATATTTGTTATTTGAAGATTTTTATAAACTCATCACTGGTAACAATGTGTCGCACCTTTGCATTAGACGCTTTCAGCTCTAACACTAGGAGCAGGCTTAGGGGCCCCGGTAACCGTACTCGTCGAACTCGAGAAAGAGGTCGACGTGCAACCTAACCCATGCATCAGCACGTTGAGTTTCTCGCCGGATCTTCTAAGCGAGTCGCGATTCCTATCCAGTAATAGATTCATTCGCGAAGCAGCTGCTCTTGAGTTGTCAGGTCTCCTTAGGAGGAGTTCGAGCGGCTGTTAGCAAATTCCACCCCTCCTGGATGAGCCTTTGCTCGCCCACCTGTCCTAGTGAAACTGGAAAGGCCACCAGTAATCCTTCAATCATAAAAAAGGTGTCGCAAGAATCCGATTGCCATACTTAATAAAATAGAAGAAGAATTATAGTTGGATTCATTGTATAATTTTACCACTTGTAACACAAAGCTATCTCTTTCCTTTCAGATCAAAATATGGTTCCAGAATCGGCGAACAAAATGGAAACGAAAGTACACGAATGATATCGAACTTCTTGCTCAGCAATACTACACCAGTTTGGGAATCGTCTCGCCAAGACCTATGTTCGTTGGGGATCGACTTTGGGTTTTCAATTACCCGAACAGAATACCGCCTACACAACAGCAATGGATGAAACCGGTAAATAACACAACAAGCCCTTTAGACCGTTCGCTGTTTCGAAGTTTATCCAAACCTGAAATCCCGCAATTTTGCGTCCCAGCGAGTGTGTATCCGAGCGAGCACGTGTTCCCGAACGTCGATCGGAGTTTTTTGACAGGAAATGTCAAAATTCCCGCGCAAATCCGATTGCCGCGCGAAATCTACAATAATATGGCGACAGCGCAAAGGAACATGGAAGCGTTCAAAAATAACATCCTCAGCCATAGCACACCACCGCCAGAGTCCAGTGTAGATCATCTAAGAAGACTCGAAGAGAATTTTAGTATTTAAGTTTGTAATATATAGTTTTTGTAACGTCTGCTGTGTAAATATAATAGAATTTTGAGAAGTATTTTTGTATTATTTATGTTCTTCAGTATAGCGCACGATTTAAGAAATAAAATATAATATTTATTAACATGAAAAGTACAAGTATGTATGTATATAGAGTATGTGTAAAGTGGATTTTTTACGATAACCGTAAGCGGAAAATGCAATGGCTGACCCCAGGTCAAACACCGCAAGTGTCCTAAAGCAAAGCTTACCAATAAAAAAGTACCTAATGGTAACTGTTTGGTGGTCGCAGCATGGTGTTATTCACTATATCTTTCTCCGATCTGGTCAAGCAATAACGGCAGATGTCTACTGTGCCAAACTCCATACAATGTTAACAAAACTTGCAGTGAAACAGCCCCGACTCGTGAATCGATCTTCACCATTATTGCTCCATGATAACGCGAGACCTCATACAGCACGAGAAACCGTTTTAACTCTACAGGAACTGCAATTAGAAACCATTCGTCACCCTCCGTATTGAACAGACCTAGCTCCAACGGACTCATTTTTTTCGTGATTTGGACATTTTTCGACGTGATAAGAAGTTTTCTTCCCAGGTGGCAGTGCAAAATGCTTTCACACAATTTGTAGAATCGAGATCACAAGAGTTCTATCGCAAAGACATAAATGACCTTCCTATTAGATAGTAGCAATGTATCAATAATAATGGTAGATATTTTGATTATGTTTAATGAAAAAAAATATGAATTTCAATTTTTCAGTACAAATCGGCAATTTCATATTTTAACCCCTAATATAATTAAATAAGCAACTAAATGAATGCTTTTGTAATTTTAATTTTTTAATACAATGTTTTAACGTTTATAATTATATAACTTCCGTAATCTTGGTGTCTCCGGCAAGGACCCGCTCTTTTTCTTTTTAACACACTTCCAGAGGAGGTTCCGAGCTAGACATCTTTTGTTAATAAAATCTTAATGGATTAACGAGGAGAAGTTACGAAAGATGAATTATAGAATTATATTTCGGAATTTATAATTATAAAAAAAATCTTACACACGACTTCGTAATAGAATGAAACGCGTGATCAATGAAATGCATGAAAACAATATGAACTTCAGTACTTACAAACAAAATAGGTTAGGTACGGTAGCTTTTTTTTCGGGTCGCGACTGAAGCAGCTGTGAGGTTCCCGCGTCTTGATAGGGTGGAACTCGATGGCCGAGAATATTAAAGGCAGGGGCCGGAGATGTTATGGGATTTCCCTGGACTGTAGTCCGATCCCTGCCCGTACAGAATGCCTGAACAAGGTAGGGGGCGTTGCCGTGATCAACGCTACAACCTTACTCGCACTTCGAGGAGACCGGGCAGGCGGAATCTTGGAGACATCAACACCCCTACGTCATGGTAACCCGGGGCCACCGCAGTCAGTGCTGCTGGTGTTCTGGAACATTCCGTTGGACCAGAACCAGCTTGACCGGGTCAAAAGGTACATAAATTACCTCAAAGGCGACTCTATCTATGGTGCAAATTTTACACTGCACACAGGCGCAGCGTAGGGGTGCATTCAATGAACCTGTCATTACGGATTCTCCCGATCCATTGACGGTGCTTTTAGATACCTCAAGCACCGGTCACCGTTCTCGTCGAACCCGTCGCTCGTGACGAAGGGTTCGGCGAGTGAACTAGCCCATAGACACAGCCCACTGAGTTGCTCGTCGGATCGTCTCAGTGGGTCGCGTTTCCGATCCGGTGGTAGATACAGCGAAGCACTGCTCTTGCTAGGGCTAGTGTTAGCAACACCTCCGGTTTGAGCCACGTGAGCTCAATGCTAAGGTTACGCTGATATAGCCTCTCAAGGTTATCGGCATAAGTAGGGAAAAAGAAAAAAAAGAACCTGTTGAAATTATGCTTATTTTTTTTTATTACCCTTGTAGGCAGACGAGCATACGGCACACCTGTTGGTGAGTGGTTACCGTGGCCCATGGACTTCAGCAATGCCAGGGACAGACCCAAGCCGCTGCCTACCGGAAATTTTCATATACCATTTTGACCGCGCGCTTACATGAGGGCGCTAAGGGTAATTATTGTACACGAGCGCTACATGGGCTAGTGACGCCTTTGAGTTACTCAAATACTTTAAAAAAAAATAGGAGTTTAGAAAAATATATCACGGTATAAATATACATATACCGACAGACTTATGCCATTGAATTTCTCGACGGATCTTTTCAGGGGGTCGTTGATTCCGATCCGCTGGTAGATTCTGCGAAGCATTGTTCCTGGTTCCTGGGAGTGCGAGTGCTGGTAAATTCGCCAAATGAAGCCCTGTGAGACCGCCTACACATTCAGCGAAGCTAGTATAACCCTTGAGGTTACTAGCATGGGTGGGCAAAACAAAAAAATGTTTAGAATGCTTAGAATCGAATAAAACCATCACTGTGAAACTATCAAACTAAAACAATTCGTTTAGGCCAAGTACTGCGCGAAAAACTGCGTCAATACGAACAGAGGCACACTAAAGAGTCTCCTGCATGACAACACCTGGCCTCATGTTGCCCAACCCATTAAAACATTTGAAACCCTCAAACGGGACATCCCAAGCCTCCAACCATATTACCCAAATATTGCAGTTCCATCACTATTTGTTGGATAAGATGGCACATGGTCTCATCAGCAGTTCCATACACACAGACATCCAATAATGACTTAGCTGGCCTCCAACGACAAACACTGCTATCATCAATGTATTTGAACTATTCTAGAAAGACCGAGAAAAGTTGTGGCTAGTAATAGCAATACTTTGAATGATTCATTTCTAAACGTTTTTTTAACAAAATTTGAATTTTCATTACAAAATCGGCTAGGACTCGATTTTAAATGACCTCCAATCCTTTTTTTCTCATTACATACTGACTAGACTGGTGGTAGGACCTCTTGTTTACTGGTGGTAGGACCTCTTGTTTACTGGTGGTAGGACCTCTTGTTTACTGGTGGTAGGACCTCTTGTGAGTCCGCACGGATAGGTACCACCGCCCCGCCTATTTCTGCCGTGAAGCAGTAATGCGTTTCGGTTTGAAGGGTGGGGCAGCCGTTGTGACTATACTGAGACCTTAGAGCTGTGTCTCAAGGTGTGTGGCGCATTTACGTTGTAGATGTCTATGGGCTCCAGTAACCACTTAACATCAGGTGGGCTGTGAGCTCGTCCACACAGCTAAGCAATAAAAAAAAAAAAAAAAAAAAAAAAAAAAAAAAAAAAAAAAAAAAAAAAAAAAAAAAAAAAAAAAAAAAAAAAAAAAAAAAAAAAAAAAAAAAAAAAAAAAAAAAAAAAAAAAAAAAAAAAAAAAAAAAAAAAAAAAAAAAAAAAAAAAAAAAAAAAAACACCTTTAGAATTATACGGAGCCATTTCGAAATTTTGGGATTACGACTTTAATTACCTAGAATGACCCCTCTCAGCGACTCCTAATAATCAAATGAACTAAAGTAGCTTAAATAATTATAAGTAGACATGCATTAACAAAAACCGACTTAAAATAGAAAAAAAATTATATTCCAAAACAAATTAATATACACTAAAAACAATAATTATCGAAATNAAAAAAAAAAAAAAAAAAAAAAAAAAAAAAAAAAAAAAAAAAAAAAAAAAAAAAAAAAAAACTAGATAACAGGGCACCTTATGGTAAGCAGTGACCATTGGTCACAGACAACAGCTGTAACAACTGCTTTCAAACCTTATTTGAGGGAAAAGATTTATATACAGAGCTAAGTGGAAATTTTAAAATTGAATAACAAAGCATTGACCCAATTATTTGTGTGTGACAAATAAATAATAATTCTATAACATATAGTTTATTTTACTCATCCATAATGATTCATAGTGTACAGTTTTTTACTAGCTTAAACCTAAAACAAGCAAAGGATCTCTGCAGCTTGAATTACCTGGAAATTAAAAAAAAACATAAGAATCAAATACAATAATAAATAAATAAATAATCAAGAATCAGAAATTAAAGTTCATTCATTAGGACATTTCTCAATGATTGAATATGTATGTTGTTAAAATTAACAATATCTACACAATTTCAAATTATAATTTACCTAATTCATGTGACCATTTCTAGGATAAGATATATTTATACAGTATTTTAAGATTCAATAAATGTGAGATCAAGTTTACTTGTATAAAACCATACAAATTTGCCAAGGTGCAAGTCCCATGGTTATAAATCTTTTTTTTTAAAGTAAATTAGCATAATTACTGTTAATAGGATAGATTATAACTCCACAAGTTTTGCCTACAATTATACTTTAATATTTCAAAGCATTCATGATTTAAGAATGTGACAATATTTATAAAATTATATTTTAACTTCTAATACTTGATACCTTAACTTCAAATACAAAGTGGACACCTTTCACATTACAACGTCTTTAGAGTCTAATACCACTTAAGACATGGTCTGTATTTATGAAACTTTGTTCCAATGTCCCAAATGCCCATACATCCTTGAAAAGCCTTTCCAAATTGGTTCAACAGTTGTAACAACTATCACAAACACAATGAACTATGACAGAAATCTATAATTATATTTCTTATTAACCTATACAAAAAAAAAATTATCTTTAACTTACTTCTTCAAAAGCTGGTGACGGGTGATGAGATAGGGTGCTGATAGTCCAGAGCCCGCATATAGGATGAAATACAATGTCAGCTTGTAACGGTTGTGAATGTCGAAGGGTAGATTCTGAAATTTGTCAACATTTTGGAACATAACTTTATGGATTGTTTAGAGTGCCTGCCTTTCTTTGATCTTCTTGGTGATTTTGTAGTAATTAATGTACCAAGAAACGCCCGGAATGAAGACGGCTTTTTACTTTGGAGGCAGATAAAAAGCAACCATATATATGTATAACCATGTATATATGTATAACCATGTATACATACTTGATATCGGTATCAGGATTAATTAGTAGTAGAGAAAAACACTTATTAGGTTATACTGTCTTTACCTTACCGATATCAGAAGAGAAATTGTACAGTACAATTTTTTACATATATTCTAATGTTTAAAAAACATATAGTCACAAATTACAGTTAAAAAAATTTAGGAATAATTTAAATCCTTGCTTAGGTCATTATGTAATGGGACTTGAAAATCGAACTTACCTCGCCAGGAATACCGCCGTTAGAATGGTTTCTCACGAAATTCGTTACCACATTTCTGCCCAATTTGTTTGAGATGCGAGTCAATGGGGTAATCATCTTTACGTTTCTACGATTCTCGAGTAGGTATCACAGCAAAAAACAGAAGTTCGATTTTGCAAATAGCACAGTAGGTATCTTAAAAACTACCACTGCGTTCCTTTTGTATTAAAGTGTAGTAGAATTTTGACAAGAAATAAAATGAATGCATCCGAAAGACTAAACAAAAAAATATGATGAAGAGATTAGGTAGGTTTTGGTAAAAAAATCAAAACAATCCTTTTTTACTTGTATATTTGAGATTTCATCTACATAAATACAAATCCATAGTTAATTTCATTCACTCCGGACTGCCTCTTACTAGTTTGATGTGTTAAATTCCTGAAAATTTTAAACAAACATTTATGTACTGGTTTCATTTCATTTTGAATTCTTTGCTTCTATTAAAAACATGTTGGTACTCCTACTTTTCTTTTTTCATTCAAAAATGATGAATGAAACATGCCGTTACACAAAAAAAAAACTTATACAGCAATTTATTTGGAGAGGAATATAGTATTTATTTATCAAAATCAGAAGTTGAGAAAAAGTTATCGTCATTTGAAGATATTTGGAATATATTTTTATAGTTTTCGATGTTATGAGTTCCATAGCAAAAGTTTTTATTAACACGAAATTGGAGTGAGCCGGTCAAAGCAAAGAACCATCTCATAATTCTACGATCATATAAGGGAGGGAAGGAAGAAGAAAGGCTCTGTGTGTTTTTGTTTGCTACGTTTGTGTGCTACTTTGCCGTTAGGGGCGCTGCTCCAACTCAATACAAATTTAAGTAAACTTTTACGCGATCGAGAAGTTAAAAAACTTGCACTAAGCACACTGTCTGTTTATCTGTTATGTTATCACACCCAAACTACTAAGCCGTTTTTCACGCAATAGGTCGCATTTAATTGTTAGTTACTGGTGGTAGGACCTATTATACCTATACTATATTATATTATACCTATACTTCCTATTTATCAGGAAGGATACAAACAGTAGATGTGAAAGGAAATAGATCTTCAGGCACCACGTTGAAAATGGGTGTACCTCAGGGTTCCATTTTGGGTCCTTTTTTATTTCTAATATATATAAACGATTTGCCTAGTTTTATTGAGTCCCGACACGAGGTCGTATTATTCGCAGATGATACATCTTTATTATTTNTAGAAAACTCTTTAATCAATTAGGTTATACTGCCTTTACCTTACCGATATCAGAAGAGAAATTGTACAGTACAATTTTTTACATATAGTCTAATGTTCATAAAACAAAACAGTCAGAAATTGCAGTTAAAAAAATTAGGAATAATATAAATCCTTGATTATGTCATTATGTAATGGGACTTGAAAATCGAACTTACCTCGCCAGGAATACCGCCGTTAGAATGGTTTCTCACGAAATTCGTTACCACATTTCTGCCCAGTTTGTTTGAAATGCGAGTCAGTGGGGTAATCATCTTTACGTTTCTACGATTCTCGAGTAGGTATCACAGCAAAAAACAGAAATTCGATTTTGCAAATAGCACAGTAGGTATCATAAAAACTACCACTGCGTTCCTTTTGTATTAAAGCGTAGTAGAATTTTGACAAGACCTAAAATGAATGCACCGAAAGACTCCAAACAAAAAAATATGATGAAGAGATTAGGTAGGTTTTGATAAAAAAATCAAAATAATCCTTTTTTACTTGTATATTTGAGATTTCATCTACATAAATACAAATCAATAGTTAATTTTATTCACTCCGGACTGCCTCCTACTAGCTTGATGTGTTAAATTCCTGAAAATTTTAAACAAACATTTATGTACTAGTTTCATTTCATTTTGATTTCTTTGCATCTATTAAAAACATGTTAGTACTCCTACTTTTCCTTTCAAAAATGATGAATGACATATGCCGTTACACAAAAAAAAAAAACTTATACAGCAATTTATTTGGAGAGGAATATAGTATTTATTTATCGAAATCAGAAGTTGAGAAAACGTTATCGTCATTTGAAGATATTTGGAATATATTTTTATATATTCGATATTATGAGTTCCTTAACAAATGTTTTCATTGCGAAATTGTAGTGACCAGATCAAAGCAAAGAACCATCTCATAATTCTACAACCATATAAGGAAGGGAAGGAAGAAAAAAGGCTCTGTGTGTTTTTGTTTGCTACGTTTACGGAATAGATAATTAAGGTTATTTATCTATTCCGTGGTTACGTTTGTGTGCTACTTTTGTCGTTAGTGACACTGCTCCAACTCAATACAAATTTAAATTAACTTTTACGCGATCGAGAAGTTAAAAAACTTAGACTAAGCACACTGATTGTCTGTTATGTTTTCACACCCAAACTACTAAACCGTTTTCACGCAATAAGTCGCATTTAATTGTTAGTTACTTAGCGGTAGGACCTACTGCCTATTTCTGCCGTGAAGCACTAATGCGTTTCGGTTTGAAGGGTGGGGCAGCCGTTGTAACTATACTGAGACCTTAGAACTTATCTCAAGGTGGGTGGCGCATTTACGTTGTAGATGTCTATGGACTCCAGTAACCACTTAACACCAGGTGGGCTGTGAGCTCGTTCACACCTACAAGCAATAAAAAAAAATTAATACACACCTAACAAAACAATACAATATATGACAATAATTTAAAACTATACGGAAACAATATGATCTTTCTTTTATCCTACTTCTGAGAACATGTCTCCACTCACACAATATAAATTATAGTCATAGTCAATACGAAAACGATTTTCTTTCATAAGTTTTTACTATTTAAGGTCCTAGTCCTACTCACCCATTTTAAATTTAAGAATTAGAATTCTTCCTCATCTGATGCCACACAACAAGGAAGGGTGCTGCAAATCCGCTGCCGAAGAACCAGAACATGTGGAAGGTCAGGCGAGCCTTATTATTGATGTCGAATGGCAGATTCTGTAAAAGTATTCCAAACACAAAACTAAAATATCAAAAAAACAACAACAATAAAATACCAATACTATGGTTTCTTAATATTGATGTAACTATTTAGGACATATAATGTTTCGATTTAAATTAATGTTTGTTAGTTGTGTAAATATGCAGACGAACCCACATTTCATCGGACGTTAAAAGATTGAAGGTCCCCGGCGCCACCACAACCGTTAAGTAAATGTCGCATCTCAACGAGAAACGAGATCATCAGCCCACAGTTGTCCACTACTGGGCATATGCCTCTCCCAATTCACGTCACTGATCCCCGATTTTTCATAGATCATCGTTCCACCTGGCTCTTTCGTACTAATTTAATTTAAGATATACTATTAAACAGTTATTTGATTGACTCGTTTAGAAATAAAAATAAAAATAATATACTGTATTAAATATTCCAGTTCTATAATTAAAGTCTCGAATTTTCTATCATGCCTCCATCTATTTAAGAATCTTGAACGTACTAAGGTTTTAACAAAGACACAGTACTCTGCTCGATAAACATCAATTTAACGTTGTTTACATTGTCCAAGAACGCGATTAATGTGTATTGAAAAATGAGCATGTTTATAATTCTTTCAAGAAGCTCTATTACATTTTGTAGTCAGAAGATCTTTGTGTTATTTATTGTTTAGACTATCCTGTTGATAATCAGACTGCACGAATATACGCGATCACATTCTAATCAGACCAATGCTGCTTCTACGATTACCTTTACTTATCCGTCGTGGTGATTTCCTAACCTTTCCATCAAACTTAGCTCTGTGATTTCTATATAAAGTACAAAAGGTAGGGTGCATTGTAGGGCCACTTGGTGAAATACCACCAGGCACCATTCAAGTTAGCTTCTGCGAAACTATCACTCGTCTGGGTTTTAAAGATAGGATCGTTAAACTCTTGATATTGAAACCTTAACTTAATGCCTTAAACGGTAGCTTTTTTCCGTTGTAGTGTCTGGAAACTCTATTTAAGCCCTCTATGTAAAACTTTTGTAATTTTAAAAGTCACTAGAATGGAGTATTAAAAAAAACGATCTTACTACGCATAATACCATGCTAATTAAAAGATTTAAGTAGTTCCGTTGGACCCGGAATATGGAATCAGAGTGAACGATCATCGGTTTCTGAGACGCGCTTACTAACCATAAGAGAGAAATGTTGAATAGCCAGACAAGTATCAGGACTTAACAATCACGTTAACAATAATAGCAATATGAGGTCCATTGAGCATCTGTAACAGTGCGTATCTCTCTTTAAAGCACATGGCGTGACTGCCTTACGACAAATAGATTAAATACTATTTTTTATGGTTATCGTAAACCTCTATACATCATACACGTGCTTGCTCTCACCCGCCGTGAGGCATGAGGTCGATGTCTCAAGTACAGTGTGCACAACTTTTAGTTATTGCATAATTCTAATTTAGACTTGTTTAAAAATACTCAAATCACGAGGCTTCAATTATTAGGATTCTATGTTTCGAAGACAGCTGTTACGTAACTGAAAACGATTTTTCACTCACCTCCCCGGGAATACCGCCGTTGGATCCACTCCTTACACTGGTCTTTACGACATTCTTCCCAACGGTCCTGTTGGAAATCCTTGCAACTGCTCCGATCATTTTGATTTTCCTTAACTTATTTCAGGTCTAAACCCCGTCAGGTAAATGATCGATATCGATAAGATAAACTTATTGACTGTAGGTTCAATATTGGTCGGCGTGTTATGCTGATAAGATACTGATTTCTGAGGATTTGTGCTTGTTGTCATAATTTAAATCCTACTACTTAAGTCGGTAACATTTAATACGTTGAAGTTTTTAAGTCTATTACTGTTAAAGAAATTTTAATGTTTTGTCACTATTCTAATAATTTTAGGTAGGTAGTATACATATTTTACGTTATTTTTATTATTATTAAGATGTCTTCACTATTCACTTGTAAGAAAATAACATAATAATTGAGAAATAATAATTGAAGAAAATTTTAAGATGATAGAAGCCCGGAAATTTTTTTTAATATTAAAAATATTTCTTAATTAGCATTTTAGAAATTAAAAACTTAACATACACATTTAGTAGTATTTTCTTTCTTTAACAATGGAAATGATAAATCCGTCCTGAGAAAGTGGCAACACTATTTTCTGCCATTTTAAAAAAAAAGAAACAGTCGGCCACGCTTGCTGAACAAATCGTTTTAAATTTCGGGAACTCTGTACACATTTCCCTCGCACAGTTTCGATTAAATATTACAGTTATCATTCATTTAATCAAAACATAAAACAAATATCTTAGTCAAAATTGAAGATGGCCGATTTAGACGATTTCTTCGCAAAAAAAGATCGTAAAAAATCAAAAGCAGTGAAAAAGTTTGCAACAGCCGATGAGTTAGCTAAAAAATTAGAAGACACCAAACAGAAAACCGAAACTAGGCCGAAGAAAGAGCGACCGGCGCAGGATGGCGAGGAGGCGGGGAAGACCGGAGTGAGTAATTGAACAAAACATGTTTTATACTTAAATAGGTTGTTTAACTAGTGCTCTCAATCGACTGTGTCAATGGCATCATAGTTGAAAACATTATTTCACCTTCATGTACAACGCTTGAATGACAAGATAGGTTTCTGTGTGACCTGGATTCTCTAACTAGCTCATTAACATACTGAGTAGTGCAATTAGCGATGAGTGAATTATTTAATTTAAAGACGTTTTTCACATACACCATCAATAAAAAATTAAAAGGCTACATGGTTACCTGTACCCTGGCCTCTATTTAATTTAACAATTGTCAGTATGCTTGGGTGAGTCATGGCATATTTAGATATGCAATTTCTTGTTTTGTATGGCTTCATTTCACACAAAGGAAAATAGTATAAAACAGGTATCATGCTAACAATCTAAGATTAGATCTAAGTTAAAAAGTAAAGAAATATAGACAGGCTTACTATTAGAATTATACACCTACTACACAATTAATATTTGAACTAGTTTTAATTTGATGTGGCATAAAAAAAATTGAGATTAATTACTAGTTCAATGTATGACACATATTGATTGTCTATACTAATATTATAAAGAGGAAAGATTTGTTTGTTTGTTTGTTTCGAATAGGCTCCGAAACTACTGGACCGATTTGAAAAATTATTTTTCCATTAGAAGCCGACATTGTCCCTGATGAACATAGGCTACCTTTTTAATTTTTTTTTAAATTTTTTTTTTTTATTTCTTGTGTGTTTTAATGTTTCCGAAGCGAAGCGAGGGCGGGTCGCTAGTACCATATAAAATAACAAAGAATAGTGGAAATTTTTAATGAAAAATAGGGAACATCTGTAAGTTTGATACTTTATTGGTCTTCCAATGTTTATGACTCCTAAAGTGCTACTTAAGTTACCATACACCATAATCAGATTTAAAGCACAAATATAACCACCGTAAATTAACCTCTCAGTGTCTGCAGCAGAACTATGTCAGGGCGTACCAAAAATCATGCAGTGAAAAAGAACAGAGGATTAGTAAAAAACATGAAAAAAATATAAATGCTTGATTTAAACTAAACATATTATTGAGGGTAATTGACAAACCATTTCAACTTTGCCTGCCATTGTATTTTGAGTTGTTTTGTTTGTTCTGGTCACACTTTGCACTTTGAACCTGACCTACATACCCTTGAGAAGATGCAATTTTAATGTATTGAGCTAAGCTAAAATATGAAAGTTAGCTATGTCCTAAAGTTAAGTAGATAATGTGTTATTGTTTCAAGTTTAAATCTTGACATTTCTGCTCGAATGGAGTAAAGCTAGATTTTTTAAAAGATTTTAGAGAACTTTGATTTTAATTTATAAAAATAAATTTGCATATTTTAATAAATTGTAGTGAGTTGACCTTACTATCATGCTTCTATATTATTTTCTCATTCCAAGTTATTGTTTTCTTTGAATATGTACAGAATTGCTATGCAAAATATTCTAGCTTCCTATTTTTGGGGTTGTATTTACCATGTTCCTATTTGTACCAGGAAAGCGAGGAGCTGATGCTAATATCTACAATTTAGCAATATATTATCAACCTTAACAGTAGACTGCAGAACACTTTAATTGTATACAAAAAAAGACCAATCCTCCTATCTCCCTTTCCCATAAGAATTGCATGCAAGAAACAGATAATCTAACTAATATTAAGGTTTTTTATTTAATTAAGAATAAATTTAAGAAACAGATAACTGGTATTAAAGTTTTTTTATTTAATTAAATTAAAGTAATTAAAATAATATTGAGTATTCATACTAGAAAGAAATGAAACACAATAACAAAATTTAATTTGAATCAATCTTTCTACTCTATAATAAGTATTTGAGACTATATTTCATTCTTTAAGAAAAATACACTGGAAACATGATATTAATGTTTGATTATTTGTTGATGGTTGTAGGTACACAGTCAATATAAAAGAAGATATCACTAAAAATATCTTTAGTAAATCATAATCAAATTAGTATTTGACATTTCTATTTGTTCTGAAAGTGAAAAATGTAGACATAGACAAAATAATCCTAAAGACAAGTCTAGGTGTATCAGAGCTTTTATTTGAAGATATTTATAGGTTGACTATTTTTATATTTATTAATTTAAAAAACTGGTGTACCATTGATGACTGCGCTTCATAATAAAATAGTCTTTATTACAAATTTCATGGTATTGGACTTACATTAAGTGATAGTTTATTTCAAGCTCCATAATTGATGGCATAACCCTTCCCAGCTTGCCCCAATCCTTTCTTTCAAGAGTTATGCTCATTCTAATTTTGAGCACAATACTATCATTTATTATCTGAATGGGATTCAAAAAAAAAATATTCAGTGTTTTTTTCACACCCATTACAAACCTTATAACTTGATACAGCTAAGTACTACAATCCTGTCTGTTTTTGGAGTATAGCATTCTAAAAGTGAAGAAGAGAAATGAGATTGAAAATTCAGCCTAAACTCTAAAACTAACAAAAACTGAGAAAAAACTTAGTATACTAAAGAAAATAAAGCATACCTTTACACTTTTAGAAAGTTTGTACACTCATTATGCTTTTGATTGCATTAACAATAATTACTCAAACATTTTTCTTTATAGTTGCAGCAAATGTATATTTACCAATATGAACATACATTGATAAGACTGTCTTTATTTAAACTCGTGTGTCTTTGAATCATTAAATTTTAATGCAGCAAGTAAAACTCTAAAGAATAATGTTTAAACAACATCAACCCATCTAATATAAAAAAGAAAATGCTTCACAACACTTGCTTATTTTAAACTATCTTTTGAATATTAATACGTGAAGCAAAAACTTTGTATCCCTTTTTACGAAAATTGTGCGGATGGAGGAGTATGAAATTTTGCACACTTATAGAGAATATAGAAAAGAAGTGCACAACGCAAATATTTTTTTTAAATAATGCATAAAAAATACATTAAATCAATAAAGAAAACATTACACACACTACATACCATGTATTTGACGCACACACACATGCATACTATTTATTGTCAAACTTTTGTTCTTCACGTCTGTTGTCGAATTGAGAATAGATTAAATATTGTTTGTCTTTGTTAATATTTTTTATAGTGTAGTCTTGGCGAAATTTGTGATTATAGAAGTATAAAATACAATCATAATAGTGTAAAAACATACAATTCCAATTAATTATAGTCGAATTTCGACTACTGCGGGACCTCTAGTCTTTTGAATTTTCCAATATATGTATTTGAATGAATTGGTGTACGTACCAGGTTGGTTTATACGTTCGTTCACATGTTGAGTTTATTTTTGAGAATTGAATCATTGTTTACTTCATAATTATTATTGAGGAAAATCCAAGCATATAATCTTATGGCATGTATTGTATTTATTTAGAATGATATACTAATTAGTTTGTCTTATGAATTATAGTCATACTTGACCGCTGGGGAACATTGAAAACAAGTTATACAATTGATTGTAACAGATAAGCATAATTAAATTGTGTTAATGGCTTTTTGATTCGTGTAACTGCATAGACTGGTGGGTAACTCATTAATATCTGAGCCTACCTAAGTAAAATTAACCTGAATTAAAGAGATTTTCATCTACAAACAAGAAGATATTATGATTGGTTTGTGACAGAAATAGGTATTAAATAAAGAAAATTTTCCTAAGATTTTCAGCTTTTTTTTGTGTATCATATGTGGATCCCTCCAACCAGGTGGACCGACGACTTAGTGCGCACGGCGGGAAGTCGTTGGATGCGGAAGGCGGAGGACCGCATTATGTGGAAGGCCTATGTCCAGCAGTGGGCAGATAAAGGCTGATGATGATGATGATATGTGGATGAATGCTGATCTTATAGAAATTGAAGGTCATAAGCATTGTAACTTGAAAGCCACAAGAAACTGCATGTCGAAGTCTCAGTTGTGCTTTATAATATTTGTTCTCTTCAAACACCAAAAATAGGTAAGAAGCGACCCGCCCTCGCTTCGCTTCGGAAACATTAAATTTTATTATTGATAGCTGAGTCCCGCGATTTTACTCGCGGCTATTGTCGGATCGCGGGTGACGCCGCGGGGCGAAGCTAGTCTAAGAAAGTAGCCTAAGTTACTCCTTATATCATCAACCACCTATCGGTGAAAGTCTCGTCAAAATCGGTCCAGCCGTTCCAGAGATTAGCCGGAACAAACAGACAGACAAAAATTGTAAAAAATGTTATTTTGGTGTATGTGTACGTATGGTGTAAGTATGTGTTTGTGTGTACATGTAAAAAGCGGTTATTTAAATATTACAAACAGACACTCCAATTTTATTTATATGTATATATTGTGGTGCCTGCTAATACTCCCTATCACCAGTAAATGTCAGTGAACTATCCTGCTATTTTAGGTGGACTCCAGACTCTACTGTGTCTAATCGAATTTCAGTTGACCAAACCAACCACTCAATTTAATCCATTCTGAACTACAGGAAGAAGAAGAATGGAAGGAGTATGAAGAACCAGTAAAAGACTACACTGGGCTCAAGATTCAGGTGCTGCAGGGCGGCAACGGAGCCCCGGAAGCGGGCCGCGATGCTACTGCTGAGGATCCCGCTATGGACAGCACTAAGACCAAGGAGAAGGGTCCATGGAATAAACCTGTATGTATGAACTAACATATTTTCTGTCACTAGCAGTAATAGCAGTTGGGAATTGTCAGATGCCTTTACGTTTGCTTTGAATCTGGAGGGACATTACAGCATCCAAACAGACCCGGGAAATGCCAGCATCAATGAGATGATATAGGACTACGACACATTTGTTAAACTTCCACGTCCTCTTGATGAGACATTCACACAATGTTTCAACTTATTTTTGATCTTATTTGTATGAAGAGTAACAAACATTGATAAAAAATTATCTTAAATGATTTAGTGATTGTTTTCTGCTGAACTCCCCTTTTACCATAATATTACTATAGCGTGTTGTTAATGCAATTCTGGTTACTAAGTTTGCTTGAATATCAAGATCTTACAGAGATTTCAGACCTTTGCTATTAGAACTATCTCAAACATGCATTGATTCGTAAGAAATAGTGAGATTCACGAATACTTAGAAATGTTGACTGTTAGAGAGAAAGTCAACAGAAACAACAAGAGATGCAGAGAAAGACAAGATGAGCACATTAATGAGCTGGCAAGGTCTGCCTGCTAGACACAATTAGAGATGTATAACGTCTAAAAAGATGGCATATTTTAGACTTTACAAAGAAATTAAATTTACTGCTCTAATTGATGACATTTAATGTAATTTCATCCTCAACTCTAACTCCTTGGTACACATCTGATTATGGCTATATAGCTAATTGCATATAATAAGTATTGCGGTAGGCAGCGGCTTGGCTCTGCCCCTGGCATTGCTGAAGTCCATGGGCGACGGTAACCACTCACCATCAGGTGGGCCGTATGCTCGTCTGCCTACAAAGGCAATAAAAAAAAAATTAGGAAAAAAAAACTAAATTTGCAGATCGGTATTGATACACTCCTGCTGGACGGTTCTTTTAAAGTGTTTTTTTAAATGTAAAACTATTTATTTTTCACAATAATAAAATAACACTTTTTTTAAACATATTATTATCCGCAACACGCTTGGTCAGATTATAGAAACAGAGTTATCAGCAACGTGCTTCGTCAAAAAGTACAATACTTACTTTCAGCTGTAAGCGTCGTCATGTTTTAAAGTGTAATCAATGAAGTCAGCAGTTGGCGGCTGTTTGTATGAGTGTACCAGGCTCACCACAAACCGGGAGGAGTGGCGATTGATCTTGAGGCGCACAGCAATGATGCTGGATGACGTCACGACCGCTCTGACAAGAGTGATACGACATACGATTCCATACCCGATCCTGTAGACCGAATGGTAAACAGTCGACGTAGCCCAAAGCACGTCATTACGGATCCTCCCGATCCATTAACGGTGCTTTTAGGCACCACAAGCACCGGTCACCGTCCTCGTCGAACCCGTCGCCTGTGACGAAGGGCTCGACGAGTGAATTAACCCATAGACACAGCCCACTGAGTTTCTCGCCGGATCTTCTCAGTGGGTCGCGTTTCCGATCCGGTGGTAGATTCTGCGAAGCACGGCTCATGCTAGGGTTTCTGTTAGCAGCATCGTCAGATTTGAGCCCCGTGAGCTCACCTACACACGTTAGGGTTGAAACTGAAATAGCCTCTCAAAGTTATCAGCTTAGGTAGGAAAAAAAAAGAAACCTAAAAAAAATACGTACGTGTTATTAAATACGCTCAAGGTTAGCAAACTGCTAATCTATGCACAATCCTAAACTCAACTGACTATTTGCTGTATATCGCCGTTTGACAAGAGTAAGTAAATCGCTCTGGCTGTCATACATTTACATTATTCCAGCGAGGGCGCATTAAAAATCGATCGGGGGCGCCGCGTTGCCGACCCCTAAATGTAATCGCTGGTATGTATTTCAGAAAACGGCGGAGAGCGAGTCGGCGGCCGCGCCCGCGCCGGTGGAGGCGCCGCAGTCGTCCGCCCGCGACGTCCGGCCCTCCGCCTACGTGCCGCCCGCCTCCCGCCTGCGAGCCGCCGACACCGCACAGCGCAGGCACCACGCCGTATGTAGCCATCATAGAACACCAAGATATTTTTTATTGCTTTGATGGGTGGACGAGCTCACAGCCCACCTGGTGTTGAGTGGTTACTGGAACCCATAGACATTCACAACGTAAATGCGCCACCTACCTTGAGATATACCTAGTCTTGCCATAAATACTGTTACAATTAAAAATTAAAAAAAAATCTATTGGAAATAACATTTATTACTTTTACAGTGTGTTAGTTTAATACATAAATATAAAATAATTTAAAGTATAAAAAGCTTATTCGAAGTGGTCTCCATTGGCTGCAACACAGTCCTTTAAACGTTGAGGCCAGTTATCAATAGAAGCACGCACTCTTTCCATGGGAAAAAATTTCACTGCCAATCGAAAGAGAGTTTTAAAAATTGCATTTGGCTCCATACCTACTTTGTGTAATGCAATCACAGCGATTCGGTTCTCTTTATCACCCCACTCCATTTTAATATCGCAAAATATTGTACAATGTATTGGCGCGAAAATGAGAAAACTCAATGAGCACTACACTCATATAAAAATGACAGATTCCAAATTCAAATGTAATATTTTGTTTATTTTTAATTGTAACAGTATTTATGGCCAGACTAGTTTATGTTCTAAGTTCTCAGTATAGTTCCAACGGCTGCCCCACCCTTCAAACCGAAACGCATTACTGCTTCACGGCAGAAATAGTATAGTATGGTAGGTACCACCACCCTGCCTATGCAGGTATTCCAAACTGTATCTTCTCCTCGGATAAACTGTTATAAGTGTTTATTTGTTTAGTATTATTTAATGTAAGTATATTAAAAAAAAAATATCACGCTCTCTCATTATATTATATTATTATATAAGTCGGTATTTAAAATTTTCAACTATATAATCAGCTGTATCTGTATCAAATCAGCTATATATTTATACCTACCTGCGCGGACTCACAAGAAGTCCTACCACCAGTAACACTTGTAAAATAATAATTTTTCGTGTTGCGTATACAGAAGAACGCGCCGGACATCCACAACGACGACTACTTCCCGGTGCTGGGCGCGGCGGGGCGGGGGCGCGCGGCGGCGGGCGCGGGGTGGAGCGCGGCGGCGGGGGGCGGNGGCGCGGCGGGGCGGGGGCGCGCGGCGGCGGGCGCGGGGTGGAGCGCGGCGGCGGGGGGCGGGGCGGCGCGCCCGCACCACGCGCCCGCCGCCGCGCTCGCGCTCGGCAACCGCTTCACCTCGCTGCAGGACGACAGCTAGCCTGCCGGTCGGTACTTGTCATCTTATTTTTTGTTAATTGCTGGTAGTTTGGTAATATAATTTACTGCATATCATTTTATGTACATATCTAGTAATTGAAGATTTTTGTTAATTGGCAACAATGAAATGGCAAGAAGCCGATTACCATATTTAAAAATGGAGAAGATCTACTAAAAAAACACGTGTGGCACTCGGGGCCTGCCGCGATAAAGCTACTGCATAGCATTTTTTATCAATGTATGCAATTATAATTAGACAATAATAATTTAATATTAAAACAATAATAAAATAACATCATGCTATATTTATAAACATTAACAAAAGCAAAACATTAACTGTCACCTTCACACTCATAAGCTAGACCGCGTGAAAAAGAGATGGGCAGACTTTTCATGATGCGCATGCAGTGTGACGTCACGCCGCGCGCTTATTCACAAACACCACACAAGCGCAACGTGCGAATGTGTTGAACGCGAGCTACATAGTACGTGGAATGGGGTGTTAGGTTTTATTTTCGTTACGGAATTTCTTAATTCGATCGCCGCGCTCAAAGCCCGCGATAAAAGCTATGCAATAGCTTTAAAAAAATAACCATGGTCTGTTTGTTTCAGGTAACATAATCAAACTGCTCAGGTTCAGTAATGTGAAGTGTCGATAAGGACTTACGCATCCACAAATAGAGATATACACACGCAAAACAAACAAAGCCGCGCTCCAAACTGTAACTCCTCCCCGGATAAACTGTTTAAAGTGTTTATTTGTTTAGTATTGTTTAATGTATGTATATTTATAAAAATAAAAAAACACGCTCGCTCATTATATATATATGTATAAGTCGGTATTTAGTATTTGCAGCTCCGATCAATTATGTGTGCACACAAAGATATTTTTGACATTCAAAACCTGCGAACGTGTAATATAAACTTTATGTAAAACTAATTTGTATTTGGTGCAAGCTACTCAACAGACTCCTGTTGTAAAGAGACAAAGGAAATAAACAATTAGCTCTTAACGTCACAGGCGTAAGGTACAAAATCTTCTTTCTTTATTATTATTATTATTAATAACAGAAGCTTTCCAATGGTTATTAAAAAAACATGATACATTGTCAACTGAAAACATCTGACTCTCGATCCACGCTTAAATAGCAAAAAAATATTCAGTTGATCTATAAATTAGTGATAACAATTATTATTTACGTTCGCAGTTTTGATGGTCAAACGATGGATGATAATTTTTTTAAGTTTTAGCTAATTTTTTTATAATGAGTTCTCTGTAAATGATCTTTTTGCCACTATCATCATACTGAAAACTTGAGTGAGCTGAATAGAAATATATCAGAGATGTATTGTTTCAATTTAACATTTACAGTATATACTGTACACACTGAAAACGTATATGTAATAGTTCTTATGATGGTTGCTCGTTTAAAAAATATATATATTATATAAAATTTGGTC
The DNA here is from genome assembly GCF_003987935.1 of Bombyx mandarina. The sequence goes on from NW_021011502.1 coordinate 1,684,298, forward strand.
AAAAATCTACGTAAGTTTTAACTGTTACAATAAAGGTGTGTTCAAATTAATGAAACCGTTGATATTTTTGTATTGTTACCTAAATGATGTTTTAACTAGCTAAATTGCAATACATTTAGAGTGAATTATAATTGAAAATGTCTTTTAACTGATTAAACACAGATCTATGCTAATTCTAAGAACAAATTATTGTTTGGCTGTATAATCAGAATGCCTGTGCGAGAATGCAAAAGGGATTAAAAAATGCGTACGCAATAAATGTACCTTTATTGTTCTTTATTTTGAACCACATTGTATGTTCTCAAAATATGACTATATATTTCAAAAAGATGTTTAAAACGGAAGCGCGGTGTAATAAAAATTGTTATTTTTTATGTTTATAAAAGAATAGGTGTCTGTATGAATGGTGAACATGGATTTATAAGATAAATGAAAACCGATAAAAGTTAGGAAAAAGTATTTCGTTTTAAAAATAGAAATATCTAAAAAAAATATGCCAAGACGATGTACAGTTATTGGTGTCGAGTTTTGGCGGTAAAATCATACTAAACATGTTGTACCATACTAATAAATTATGTATTTAAACTTTTCTGTTTTATTTTTTTTCACCCACTAATACTTACACGATGAATTTCGTGAGCCTTTTTGTTTGTGGCGGGTAGACTCAGATCTTCGATTATTGGACCGTAGATTATAAACATTTAAAATGACCATAGATGGCGTTTTGTAATTTTTGGCGGGAAAGCGGGGAGCAAAGTTAATTAAAATAGTTTCGTTAATTTAGTGTTTCTTCAGATTTAAATATGTGATAACAGTGGTTTATTGACTTTTTATCATCTGTGAAAACACACAAATGTGGAAAAATTAAACAAACCCGCCGGAGGTGGCTTCTCGTGGTCTTCCTAAAAGTACTAAACCATCCCTAAATAGCCATTTTGCTGAGTCCATATTTCATTTCATCTTGTTTTGTTTAATTTCATCCCAATTGATTCTGGTGTATTTATTTTATTGTTTAGTTGTGTGGACGTGCTCACGGCCCACCTGGTGTTAAGTGGTTACCGGAGCCCATAGACATTACAACGTAAATGCCGCCATCCACCCTGAGATATGAGTTCTTAGATCTCAGGTTTCGTATAGTATAATATAGCACAACGGCTGCCCCGCCCTTTAAACCGAAACGCATTACTGCTTCACGGCAGAGATAGGCGGGGTCGTGGTACCTACCCGTGCGGACTCACAAGAGGTCCTACCGCCAGTAAAAAATAAATCAACTTCATCTTAATTCGCTCCATTTCATTTTTATATAACAATAATAATGTGCATTTACATAAAATGTTGTAATTGAAGATTTCTATAAACTGGCAACAATAACATCGTACGAAGCCGATTGCCATATTTAAAACAATGTTTTGTAGATCTGGTACTACCGTAAAGTGAATAATGGAAATACGCATTGTGATCCCGCAAATACTACAATATCGTGGGCGTCCATTTCGGCTTTCACAAATGCCTCACCGTCATATAACATCGAACACAATATTCGGTGGGCTCACAACCCGTCAGATCATTCAATCCCGTTTCTGCAGGATAGCCGACGGAGACGTGGTATGTGAAGAATGTCGACCTTCACAACGATCTAAATTTTTAAACGATACGTAAGTATCTTATGGTAAGATCAGAACGGTACTTCGACAAAGCGGCGCGCCACGATAACCCTCTCATATTGTGGCCACCGCCAATTACATATCCGACCCAAACGACAAAGCAACGCAAAGCCGCCGTCACCTGAAACATGTCTAAGCGGATCCCCTGGATCCACTATCGGTGCTTTTAGGATCTTTAAGCTCCTGTCGCCGTGCTCGCCGAGCTTGTCGATCACAATGAACAGTTCGACGAGCGAACTAACCCATACACAGAACTCATTGAGTTTCTCGCCGAACCTTCTTGGTGAGTCGTGAATTCGATCCGGTGGTAGATTATGCGAAGCATTCCTCTTGCTAGAGCCAGTATTAGAAATTTCTCTCAGATTTGGCCTGTGAGCTCACTTACCCATCCGTATTGGCATAGCGCTAAAGGTTACCAGCGAATAGGGATGATCGATATTAGTAAAACATCGATATTTTTGGTAGGAAATAAAACTGTATATTACATTTATTATACGTCGTGTGTTTATTAATTAAAACTATGTTTTGCGGATTTTAGGCGGGCGTTTAATTATTGGACTTGACTCCGACATCACATTTCATAATTTACATTTTCCTTACTACTGTGGTGTGGCAGTAATTCGTTTCGAAGCACATTTACATAAATGTATGTATACTATGTATGTATGTATACTACATAGTATGGCATAATTCGATTATGTTCATCCGTGTCATTTAGTTTAAAATAGTTGTACTACCTAGAGACTTGCTAGCTAGAAAGTACTTCCACCGTTAGATGGCGCTAAAAGATATATGGACGTTTCGATAATTCGATATTTTATCGAAACCAAAACGATGTTTATTCAACATCGATGAATATCGATCATCCCTACCAGAGAAAAGGTGGGGAAAAAATCACAACTGGTGCAGTGTTTTAAAAAAAGTTGTTTCTTATAGAATAACAGATTAGTATCTGTGAAAGTGAGTCTATTGAACCAAATCTTTCTTGCTTGTCTTTCGAACATTCCATTAAATTAAATGCCCAACATTCAAGAGAGAAGTAATCTCATATTTTCTTCTTCTCTTAAAGAATCCGTGACATTTCCATCGACTTTCTTTCGCTTTCCTACACTTGTGCACTTTTATAGAAACTATTATAAATGGCTAAAATTCATCATTATTACACGTTCAAACATGAAAATAAAGAATACAACACCAAATAACAATAAAATATACCCAACCACGATCTTCTCGTTGTCGTCAAAAAGTGCTAACAAATTCATTCAGTTTCAGTTCCAAACTACCTAGTCAGGTCATAAGTATTGTCACACAGTAAAAACTTTTCTTTTAGAATGCTGGCCACAAAAAAGTTTATTGAATTCGAATTTCGAATTGTTCATGAAAATAAAAATGTATACTTTTAGAATTTTTACTCATTTTTAAATATGGAGTAGACGCTTAAAGAAGACCGTGTTGCAGTTATTGCGTTGCATCGTTGCGGTTACGCGCCAATTCAAATTTTTAACATACTGAAAAATTTGAATATAACCAAAAGATTCGTTTATCGTACCATCAAACGATACAATGAAGACTCTAGTGTAGATGACAGGTCAAGAAGTGGTCGCCCTCGGTCTGTTAGGACTCCGGCAGTGATAACAGCTGTGAAGGCGTGAATTCAAAGAAATCCCAAACGTAATCAGAAACTGTTGGCCCTTCAGATGGGGTTAAGCAGAACCACGGTGAAAAGGGTGTTAAATGAAGACTTAGGGCTTCGGGCATATCGAAGAAAAACAGGACATCGTTTGAATGCTCGTCTAATGGACCTGAGACTGAAGAGATGCCGCGCTTTGTTGAAGCGCGGCATCTCTTCAGTCGTTTGATCGTTTGGAGCCTCTGGGTCTGCGGAGGGACTTCAGTTCCCTCTGCATTTTGTACCGTATGTTCCATGGGGAGTGCTCTGAGGAATTGTTCGAGATGATACCGGCATCTCGTTTTTACCATCGCACCGCCCGCCACCGGAGTAGAGTTCATCCATACTACCTGGAGCCACTGCGGTCATCCACAGTGCGTTTCCAGAGGTCTTTTTTGCCACGTACCATCCGGCTATGGAATGAGCTCCCCTCCACGGTGTTTCCCGAGCGCTATGACATGTCCTTCTTCAAACGAGGCTTGTGGAGAGTATTAAACGGTAGGCAGCGGCTTGGCTCTGCCCCTGGCATTGCTGAAGTCCATGGGCGACGGTAACCACTCACCATCAGGTGGGCCGTATGCTCGTCTGCCTACAAGGGCAATAAAAAAA